>JBBPNQ010000692.1:0-12928 GCA_038090975.1 Boletellus pseudochrysenteroides
CCCAGGCCCAGAGACAGCCCGACGCCCCCATCGAGCTCCAGAGCGTCCCCCCGCCTGCATCGCTGCCTCCAGGTGCCCCCCTGAATGGCTCGGACACGTCCTCCATGTCTGCATTCTACGCCGAGGTGCGCTCTCTTCCGCTGCCGCTCCCCTCGCCGTCTGAGCGTCGACGCACAGACCACCTCCATCCAAGAATCGATTGTCGAGTTCAATGCAAACGTCACCGCCATCGCTGATTTGCACGCACGCTCCCTGAATGCTCTCTCCGACGAGGACGCTGCAGCCAACCATGCCCGTCTTGCCGAACTCACAGAGTCCACCCGTGCACTCAGCAACGCACTCTCGAGGCGTATCAAGGCCCTCAGAGTCCAGCCAGAAGGCGCCAGTGGCAAGGACGCCGAGATCAGGAAGAACAGAGTGCGTCCACGCCGTCCGGTTCGTAATGACGGCACTGAAACACGAGAACGGTTCTAGGTCACACTGGTACACGGAAAATTCGTAGAGACACTCCAGAGATACCAGTCCGTCGAGCAGCAGTACCGGCAGAGCTACCAGGATCGTGTGGCACGGCAGTTCAGGATCGGTGATTCCCACTTCCTTGACTTGCAGACCAGTCGTTTTAAACCGGTCCTTGCATGCAGTTAAGCCGGATGCAACTGCAGACGAGGTGTCTGCCGTCGTGAACGACACCCGGGGCAGCAGCAATGATATCTTCCTCAAAGCTGTGCGTATTTCGTCTGGATATCATCAACAATATGCTGAATGGCCTCCACCTAGATCTCCTCTTCCAATCGCTATGGTGAATCGAGGCAAGTGTACCACGAGGTCCAGGAACGCCACCAAGACATTCAGCGAATCGAAGTCACCTTGGCAGAACTGACGCAGCTATTCAACGATGTTCGGTCTACTTTTCGACCGGAACGCATACCATGCTGACCACGGGGTGCAGATGGCTGTATTAATTTCCCAGCAAGACGAACAGATCGCCTTTGCCGAGAGCAAAGCTATCGAGGTCGAAGAAGATACTCGGAAAACGTAGGTGACTGGGTCTCATTGTTGAACTGGCGTTCACAACGGCACTCTAGGGTTGACAAGCTGAGAGACGCCATAAGACACGCATGGAACGCTCGACGGATGCGGTGGATATGTTTCTTCATCACTTTAATTGTTATTCTGGCCGCCGTTGGCATTGGAGTGGGGGTGCACTTTGCGAATAATAAAAGCTCCTCTAGCGGAGGATGATTGTATTTTGTTTCTGGCCATATACCCGTACCGTACCGCTGACGTGATGTGTGTTGACAAACCGAGTGACTCGCCGTGTTTTTCGTACCAGCGCGTCATTTCCTCGCCCGCACGGCGACGTCCACATTCCACATTTCCTCCTCACTCCCAACAACGATGAGCAGACACTCCAACGGCGCAGCCAACACCCGCAAACCTCGCAGGCGGGACTCCCTCCGACACGTCGATGCCAAAGTTGCTGTGGACTTGGCCACCGCCCAGACTTATTCTGAAAATGTCTTTCTCTTCGTCCCCAACATCATCGGTCAGAAGCCCTCTCCCATCACCCGTGCAGTTCGATCACCTTGCTGAACCATGACCCTGCCAACAGGCTACGCCCGAGTCATTCTCGCCGGACTCTCGCTTCACTTCATGAGCTACCATCCAAAATACTGCACCCTGGCATATTGCATATCATGCCTTCTCGATGCCGTGGATGGCCAAGCTGCCAGGGCGCTCGGGCAGGCGTCCAAGTTTGGTGCGGTGTTGGACATGGTGACCGATAGGTGCGCATCCCACGTCTCAGTTCCTATGTCTCCTCGGTGCTGAGCACTGTTCAAAAGATGTACCACATCATGTCTTCTCTGTTATCTCTCCTCCGCATACCCAAGCTTTGCAATAGTTTTTCAATTCCTCATCGCACTTGATTTCTCGAGCCACTACATGCACATGTATAGGTACCCATCATGGTCCGCTCATGCTGTGCAGTGTGACTGATGCATTTCCCCCAACAGCTCCCTGGTTACAGGTTCTCGAAACCACAAGCTCGTAACGAGCGATGTGAGCCGTATTTTGTGGTATTACTACAATGACCCGGTCCGTATCTCGATCCCTTGGTTGCGCTCCACTCCTAAAAGATGGTGAACAGCGCACCCTATTCTGCATATGTGCTGGCAACGAAATGTTCTTCGTCTCCCTCTATCTCATGAAATGGATAGACACCCCTATCTCGGATTCTCTCCCTTTCGACATCTCGCCTCTCTTTGCGTACCTGGCATCCCTCACGTGGCCTCAGGTTCTAGCGCTCGTGTCTTTCCCCGTATGTTTGGCGAAGAACATTATCAACCTCGTTCAGCTTTGGAAAGCGAGTAAAATCCTCGTGGGGGTGGATTTGGCCGAGAGGGCTGCTGCACGGGAGAAGCAGGGTCAGTAAAAGGGACACAGTATCGGGGATGCGGCAGAGCAGAAACCCAATCACATCTAGACGAGGAGAATTATTTGCCACTGGATGGACACTGCGGCAAGTATGCTTGTGCAGCTCATAACTATCACCAAGTTTCCTATTCCGAACAGCGGGAATGTAGTCGCACTACACGGACCTTACTCTATCTGCGTCTGCTATTCTAGTGTGAGCCGTTGCAAGGTGGTCTATTCACAGCATTTCATCCCAATATTGCGAATACTAGATTCATGTTACTTATGAATACATGCTGCATAATGAAACTTTTCTTCAGGCAATATCATTCCTTTGTGGATACACGGGTCTCTCCCGGAAAGTATGTCGAGAAAGTGAGCAAGAGGGGTATACATCAACAATGTAGAAGGAATTAAACGAGACAATATATGTATGAAATCCATGCTAGTCGTCACTTCTGGACGATACATAGTGCAAGCCACTCTGACGGTCGAATGACGCAGCTCGTTGTACGTGAACCTTGCGAGATTCTGTCCGATTCACCCGATTAGATTCTCATAAGCTTGACACACGTGGACATTCGGAGTGTCACCTTGTCTTTGTTTCTCTTTATAAAGATGTTGATGGAATATAGCGCACGGCCAAACTTGAGCCTCTGACAACATGCTTTGCACCAGAAAATGACCGAGGGGGAGTCAAGAGAGTCTTGACAGAGGCGGGAGGTTCAACTGTTCATCTACGGCGCTCCAGTTCCATTTCTTTTTACTACCAAGCGCGCCGCCGGTAGCATGGCAATGTCAACGCTCAGAGGGTGTACTTTCAAAGAGGTATCACCAAAGTGATTGTATCGAAGAGTCCAATGTTGTCGTGCGACGGTTGCAAGTCGATTCTTCTGCTTTCTGCAGCCAGCCAACGAGTTTGGGGAAAACCTTGGGTCCGTCCTGTTATAGTTGGAAGATCCCAGTCCATCGCTTCGTAGTAGCTTACTTCGGGTTCTCATCAGCCTGGTTTTTTGGATTTGGCCATGATGCTGATTCAAAGATCAGGTGTAAAATCCCTAATCTTGGTGCTTAAAAGCGAGCACATTGACCACGTGAATCATCCGATGTTTGTCCAAGGAACAAATGTCAAGGATCGACCCACCTTTCAAAGGACTTTCAAATATCTTTCTGCAGTGCGAGGAAATCTTCTACAGAGTAGCTCCCATTTTTGGAAGGTACCTACACCAATCCAACGGGGATAGGGTCGGGGTTCGGCATTATACAATTCGCAGATTGACTGGGATTGAGGGATCTGGCACCCGTGTCAAATCTGCCGCGAGAAGGACCGATGCTATCTTATCCCGCGAACGAGTTGCGAAGACATCTTTAGGAAACAGCTTGGGCAGCAGTTTCCATTCGACAGTATCGCAAGAGCAAAAGTACCCCTGTATCATTGGCGGCGATCAGCCCGGAAGACCGGCCACACGAATGAAAATGCTCACTTGGCAAACTCAGGCTGGAACGAAAGTAAGGTGACGTTGCTGATGGCATTCATCCACAATGCAGAGGATTCAGGAAGAATGCATGCAGCCCTGAAAAAAGACCTCAAGGCTCTAGGAAAGGAAAAAGGATCAATGCACAAAGTGCCCTGACCTTATGGTATGGATGTGTCAACGAGCCGTTGTCTATGGCGTCGGTGAATGGATTCGCAAGGCAAGCGATATCTCACCTGGCTATAACACGCGGCCATGGTCAATGACGATACTGTCAACTGAAACAAAGGGACATTCCATTGATGCCGTGTACACACTTTTCAGAAACCAAAATCACAATGCGAGTTAAAACTGTTTTCCAAACAGCACGAGGAACAAATATCGAGAACAAAAAGGCGGCTGGGTAGGGGGAGACAGTGACGGAGTGCATTAGCAAATCCGCACCGGAGCATCACATACGTTCATAAAAGTGTCATCAAAAGCAACAAGCTACGTGTCCAGCGGCCATATTGCCTTGCTAGAAATTCGTAGCGCACCTCCCACGTCTTCGGCCGAACGGACACCACCGACATCTATTCCGGGACGGCCAATCCACATCACGGCTTTGGAACACGAAGGGTTTTGCTGACCATCGCGGCGGCCCATAAGCCGAAAATAATGCTAACCGGATGAATATCGCCCCGACCACCGGATGGACCCCATAACGTCACGATTCCACCTGGTACGCCAGCTTTGCCCTCTACCCAACCCTGGCGAGACCAATAAAACAGAACGGCGACGAGGGCAAGTGAAGATGGAATAGGGAGCCCTTCAAAGTACCGCGCTTTCCCAGTTGTGTCTTTCGGAACCAGCGCAACTGTCGCGTTGAAGCGGGCAAGTCGAGCCAACCCACAACATATGAAGCCTGCTAGGCAAACAGTGTCGAGATAAGTCCGAAGACCAACAGCGAAGGCGAGGACGGCCGGCGCAACGCCGAATGAAATCTGTAAGGTCGTGAGACCAGGCCCAGTCATAGCGTGCCGATTTCCCTACCAAGTCTGCCAGGCTGTCCAGCTCTTGACCAAGTAAACTAGAGGATTTTCTCCACCTCGCGACTTTTCCATCGAAAAAGTCAAACATGAGCCCCGCCAGGGGAAGGGCAAACGCCCACCACAAGGTCTCGTCATCGTTCGTTACCAAGTAATGAGCCGAAGAAAATATCGAAAAGGCGCCACAGACGCCATTCATGATCGTAACCAGATCAGCCAATCTAAAATTCCTGCACTCGCCAATTCAGCATGGATCGACTGAGGAGCACCGAAGTCGTGCCGTACCTGACCATGGAAAAGTGACCGTCAGTATCAACGTATTGCTGAAGGACTTGGTCATTGTTGCCTGCGGTATTACCGTTGGGCTTGGGTGTCCTATTGCGAGCCATTTAAGTTGCAGAAATTTTGAGAAATGGGGACACAGAGACAGGCAGACGACAAGAAATGCAGTGGGATGGCACACGGCCGAACTCGACGAATATGTCCGGGCTGACGGGGTCCACGCCTGATTCGTCATAAGACTCCTGACACCGCCTAATACTAAGTACCATTACTTTACGGGCTATGATTCTTCTACCATTGCATCATCTCGTCGCGGCTTCTCGAGCTCGATACTTCTTGCGGCATACTGGTTAGGGTGTGTAACACTGTCACCACCGCCTATACCTTCTCCCTTTTTCACTCCTCGATTGCCATGGGTTATTTCAAAGACCCGTGTGCAGGCAACATGATAGTGGCCCTCCTTGACTGTCCTTATAATCTCATGTAGGTCGGTCGTGGTAAGACCTTTGGACGAATACGCTGCGAGTAGAGCGGTCTGCAGATTTTCAGGGCCGAAATGACGATATGGGCATCCGTGACAATCTCCAACTCCGGGTTTATCCGTCGTAAGGATTTGTTGGCAACTGCAAGCAGTGTCAGCCTTAGTAGAGGTTTGTGATAACATCTAAATTTGCCTTTTAGCAGGATAGTTGGCACGTTTCCCTTCCAGACCATAAGAATGTCTGATATTATACTTGTATTCTTTGTTGAACTTGTCGTCCGTTATGTTGCTGAAGGATTTTCTCCAGAATGCAATAGCTTCGTCGATAGAGAGGCCCAAAACCTGTGAAAAGATGAACGTCGGATTTAAACGCCCGAGTCATTGTCGTACCTTGAGGAACAGTCCATATTGCAACCTCCCAAAGTGTTTCAAATGGCGGTCCCTAACCAGGCACTCGTGTAAATTTCGCATACACATCGGGAAGTGCTTCTTTGCGAGATCATCGATCATGTCGGCACGAATCTCATCCCCGGTGGCGGAGGGATTGACCCATTCAGATGGAACGCCTGCGAGGAATCCCTGGGACAGATTGTTCAATATAGGTATCAGCCTAGTGTCCTCATCTATGCGAGGAAGCGTTTTGGCAGTGTACTGTTTGTTTTCAACGACGCTACGTTATGGTCGTGTAAAAGCACTAACCTCGAGCGCCATCTCTAGTTTTCTCTCAAATTCGTTGAACACGAAACTGGACAATTCTTTGCTGGACACGTAAGCATAACCTGCACGTAGGAATACACGTCTTTTGGCAACCAAGTCAGGCACTCTGGTCCAAGGAACCTGGGACGGGTCAATCAACATTAGCTGTTGGTATCATTCGGCACACCTTGTAATACTCTGGACCCTGGTCTTTGACATCAGGCGGCAGGACCGGTTTTCCTTCGAGCGTTCTTAGCTCTTTTGCGAACCGTTCTGTTTCATCTTTCTCGACCTAACCATGACGCTTCAGTGCGAGCAACGACATGGAGGCTCGACGAGCGACCTTCTCCCATTCAAATTCATGCGTGTCAAGAAATGCCTTACGTTCCGCATTGTCATCCGTCTCGTACCGTACCTTGAACAGCGTCGTCTCCGCCTTGACGAACCGCCTTCTTAGTTCTTCTCTAAAGAACAGCAAAATGATCCGTTTGCGGTCAACTTAATCAAAAAGAAAACATGCGAACGTACGAGCGACAAAACGCAAGTCGAAGCACGAAATGACCGAGATGGTCGTTTCGACGCTGATCCTCCAAGAATGCTGTGATAGCCGTGTTGCTGTTGAGCGGGAGGTACTTTCTGCACTGGGTATCGGTTACGGTCTTCAGCTCGTCCCATGACCGGTTTCGTGCAAACGAGGACTCGATCTCTGCGAGCACACGAAGGCGATCAAGCGCGCATGTTTCGAATTCCTCGAGTGTTACTTCAAAGAGTGGTGGCTTGTTGTAACTGATGCATCTCTAAGCTCATCACGGATGTCATAAGGTAGTAGCACACACAAGTTCAGTCGGAAAGGGTACGCTAATTCGCTCGTCGCCGCTGGGCTGGTGGTGGCCCCAGGTGCTTTGGCTTGCTTCGCCTTGAGTTTGTCTTTATTTCTGTTTTGGTACATTCTGACGTTCTGGCGGGTTGGTCTGGCCCAGAATGATTGGGAGCATCAGTAGATTGCCGTTGCGGCTGTTCTGCTGTCACGAACGCGGGGAGTTACGCGTCTTGTCACGTCCTGCCGAGTACCTTCCTCCACATAAGTTGGAAAGTAAAAGATTACATGTTTAGACAGCAGCGACAACAGGTTTAAAGCGAAGCAAAATACATAATACTAGGCGTGGCATAACATACATAACATGAATGTCTGGCTTAAGATACTTGCAAGAGAACCAGCCCGATTGCACGATACACACCATCGAGATATCAACCACGCGGTGGTCCAGGAGTGGCAGCACGCCCTGATGGGCGGCGAACCAACCTCTTCCGCTTGTTTGCGGTTCCAGGTGCTGGGGAAGGGGGTCCCTCCTCAACATCAAAAGTGACGCCAGGTCGGCGAATACGATGAGTCCTGCGGTCTCTCCGTTCGGCTTCTTCCCTGTCCCTCCATTCCGAAGTCGCGACGAATGGGTCCCGGATATCTGGAGGAATGATACGAGGTAATGGTTGAGCTTGACTGACGGCGGAGTGATCAGGGGATCCGATCACAGTATTAGTCTGTCAACGGGCATAATTAATCGCACATCAGAAAGAGGGAACAAAACGCTCACAGCAGTATTGCCGTCACAGACATCGAGAGACGCAGCTGACACCGTTCGGTTTCTTTTGGAGTGCATGGTCAGAAACTTGAACGGGGTGAAGACGTGTGGGGTCGTATCCTTTTGTTCCCGTGCTGCTTGCGTTGGAGGAGGCGGAATGGTAACCGGACCCAGTACCCTACCCTTTGACCTGGACTGTGGTCCCGCACGTGTGGAAGTAGAAGGGGCAGGTGCTGTGGCAGAATTCCACTCCTTTGGGGCTAAACTTGATGTCGCCGCACGAGGCACGGGCGTAGCTGCAGAAGCAACAGCGGAGGCATCGGGACGGACCCTCCCTTGGTCAAGGGATGCTCTGGTGACCGCAGAAACAGCTGGGGGATTAGCCGCTTTCGAAGAGAGTGTTCTTGTCCTGAAAAGACCAAACAACCCTGAAGGTTTCTTCTTGTCGTCTTTCGACTCTGTGGATGGCTGCCGTGCCCGAATCGGAATAGCGATGGACTGTGGCACAGTGTTTGAGGTGTCTGGATTGAGCATAGGAGACGGTGCGATGGACGATGGAGTTTTAAGCATATCGGGGTCATGCGTGCGATCAGGAGGTGGCAGCCGCGTCCATCGAACTGGAGCAGGGGCTAATACGTGCCCGGATGCTGGAACCTGTGTTGACTGGGACTCGGGAACCGATGGGCGAGACGGGAAAGGTTGTGTTGAAACTATGGTAGGGGGAATAGGTTGTGAAAATTTGCGAGGTGAGGGTGGCCTTTGCGCCGCCTCCGAAGATGACGGTGTAATGGGCAAGGAAACAACCCGATGGTGGGTCTGTGGTTGAGCTGGAGTTGCGTGAGTTTGTTGAGTCGTTGCAGAGGATGTGCCTGGGCGAGCGGAGGTAGGGTATATATGCGACGAAGGGGCCAGGTTGCGGGTGGAGGGTGCAACATCGCGGGTTCGGGTGGAGTCTACGATGGGTTGTTCTTGATAAGTATTCCTAACAGCAGTTGTCGACATTACGGTCGTGGATACGGCATCTAGTGAAGGTATTGACAAAGCCCCTGGACGACTCGGCTGTTGCCTGAGTGGGTCGGGAGTAAAAGGTGGTTGGGTATTGGTACTGGCCGATGGAGCAGATACGTGTAGTCCCAATGCACCAGGTGGCGGGCCGGAGCTGCTCGTCGTGTGTGCAGCAACCTTGGCTGCGGCAGAGGCGCTAGGATGGGGAGCAGTAGTCGACGTATTTGCGAGCCTGGAAACCGAAGGGCCTTGTACGCTAACACCGTTCATCGATTGATGTTGATCAGTAGCGGTACCAGTGGGGTTGTAAGTGCTTTGTACTGGCGCGGTGGTGGACTTGTTGACATTCCCAGTAACACCAGGGTTGGTTCCCGCAGACGACGAGAGCTTACTTGCCTGCAATATTTCTGCAGCACGCTGATAAGTGCGAGAGGATATAGCACGTTGAGTAGATGCTGGCTGGGTAGACGCGACAAATGTGGGATGAGTAGGTGGTGCAGAAGAAGGCATGCGAGAGGACGTCGGTGCAGCGGCAGAGATTGGCGAAGGCATAGGCGGAGCAACAGGTATAGCGCTAGAATCAGTACTACGATGCAGTGGCGGATCTTTGTTTTTTGACCGAGGTGAAGATTTATGACCAGCTTGGTCCACTACCGCAGACTTGGATGGCGAGTTCGCGTTCGCAACGGTGGTGTGGTGTGATGGAGGTCTTGACGACGGGACTGAAGGAGTCATCGTGGGCGCACTCGTGGGGATGACTTTGCTTAACACAGGTGAATCCTCAAGAACATCCTCGATTGTGACTTTTGGTCGCGGCCTCGTAGGGGGAGCTGAAAACTGCGACAGAAGGACGGGGATGGAGCCCGTGATGTCTTGGTGGGCTACCTGCACGTCGTCAGGCTGAGCAAAGGCTGGCTTTGAAGCTCTTGCATCGGTATGAGCCACGGCTATAAATCCATTCGATGTTGGCATCGAGACCATATCGCCATCCGGTTTGCCAGTTTGCCAGGCCGGTGAGGCGCGTGAAGGTGTCACAGGTGAGGACTGGGGCGCGGGCGAAAGTCGTGAGGAAATATGAAACATTTCGCTCTGTACCTCGGGGACGGAATGCACATGACGTTGGTGATGCCCATCGGTCTGCGAACGTGTCGGAATGATCTCACTAGTTCGTGTCTCAACAGCTGGAGGTGGAGAATCCTCTAGACCCTTGGGCGGCGGAACCGGAAGTGGTGGGGGGGAAAACTGGCCATTGTCTTCAGGGGATGGAAGTGATGGTGGTCGATACGGCTGAAACAATGAAGGTGCATGCACAAACGGTACTAGCTGCGGTTGATAAGATGACGGTGATGTATCCCGAACTGCAAGTTGCGGGGGCTGAGGTTGTTGGTCTTGTGAACTGGATGTCGTCCTCGAGACCAAAGTTGGCGCAGGAAAAGGAGGTGCAAGAAAAGCATGATCAACACGACCTTGCGGTAACTCACGGGCAATGTTGACAGGAGTTGCATCGACGACAGCGATCTGCGGTGGTCCTACAAAGTGCGACGATAGATTCTGCCTCGGTACGTGCTCCGGAGTGGGTGCCTGATTAGCACAATAAAAGATGAGAGAAGAAACGAGGACCCAGGGTTTGTGAACCTCACCTCTTTTATAGCCCCAGACCTTGGCGTACCAAAGGGGGCGTCTCTTGCCTTCGTACCAGGAGAACTTCGTTGAGACGTGGCTGATGGAGTCATCGCCTGGCTCGCTTTCATCATCAACGTAGATGCACGAGGGAACGAGTCGTCATCTTGTGAGAGCACCTGACGAAGTTGTGCGCGCGGCGTCTCCGAGCTAGAGTGATGGTCTCGCAGATACTTTTCTTCTCGAGATATCTTGGCTCTTCTCGCAGTAGCTGGAGTTTGGACAACCCAAGATGCTTTTAGTGCGGTGCTGTTGGATGATTGCTGGAGCCCTGGTCGATCGTCCATTGTCGGTTGTCGATCTGCCGATTGCTGAAGAGTATATGGTACATCTGTGTGTGTGCCATCGCGGGTAGAAGGTCGAGAGGATGCAGTGAGCGTCTGAGGAACAATGGTTGGAGTAGGATGAACACTAGGAGGAGTAGATGTCGCTTGCTGTATGGATGTGGAGTGACCGAAGGATACGCCATGCAGTTGTGCATTTTTGGGACTCGGCTGAGCAGACGACAGCACGCCATGAGCGTGTCCACTAGCCGGATGAGGGGGTGACGGAGGGACAGAGTACTGATTCAGAACGGGAGGTATGGTTGGGGCATACTGTACGACGGATGGGGGGCGGATGGGGGGCTCATTCGCTTGCGGTCCCTGGGAGACAGAACGTAAAGGGCGCGGGCCAACGACGGCAGGAGGAACGGTGGAGGTCCTATGCGCTGAGCGGGACGGTGGTCGGCTATGCGAAGATGGGTGATCCACTCCTGTCTCTGATCTCCCAGGAGTGTAGGAGTATGACTTAGAGATTGGGGCGGGCATCGCTCGACTTGACTCGTGGATCGACATGCGTTGACCAGGAGGCAGATCATCCCCACGAGGTTCAGGACGTGAATGATCCACGACGACCGGACGATCGGACTGCAGGCGCATCTCAGAATGCTGCGAGCGAGTATGACTAGAAGACCTGACGATTGATGCGGAAGTCGGGTGAGGGTGGGCGGCGATATCCTGTGGAGTATCTGAATGTGAAATTGCTGATGACTTAAAATGCGCGTCGTGCGGATCAGAAGGACCCTGGCCCGCGCGAATACTGACAATTTGTGGTACGGTTGACGCCCTAGTTTCGTTCGGTAAAGCAGATGCATTGAATCCTGGAGTCACGAGAGGAATGTCGACATTGATCGGTGCTAAAGGCTGGCGAGCGTCTTGGTGTACTCCATACTTGGCCTATGTTTGACGTGAGTTGCGCTGATCCCGGACATGGCAACATGATGGCCACACCTCTAATCTCCTCATATCATCTCGTGGGCCCGTCGTCATATCGTGATTGCCTCTATCCCTCGTGGAGCTGGAGGCATGCCCGTCGCTTCTTTGCACAGCAGGACCCGAAGGTGTGCGTTCCATGCGATACTGAGTTCGGATATTAGTACGAGGACGGTGATATGACGATCTCATATGAACTACCTTGGCGGTGGTCCGTTCGGTATCGCTGCCGGACTGAGCCCCTTGGGCAGTTGATGGGCGTCCCTCTCGGTGCGAGCGCTGTGACTTGGCTTTTGGTGGAAGGTAAACAGGCATTACGCGGGGTGCAGGCGGGGGTTCACCTGTCTGCTGCACGTCCGGCTGTGGAACGGTGGTGGGCTGCGACGGCGTGGTCGTGATCGGATTCTGCGTGTTCTCGGGGTGGTGTCGACGGCCCTGTTGACGTGTGGGATGAGCTATGGGGGGCATATAAACTGGGCGCAGGCAACTCACGGTGGAAGCTGTCCCATCCTCCGTCCGATGTCTTCTATGGCCGTTGCTCGGCTCACGGTAGCCCTCTCTCCCGGATAGCGAGGTCTTGGACGCATTTCTCTGCTCAGGATACAACACGCCCTCGGTATCGGAATCCTTGCGCTTATCATGATGTCTGCTCCTGCTGGGATCCTGATAGCGAATCTTTGTGGCACGCTCACGATGGCTCCTCGACCTATCCTCGAATCCGTTTTCGAGGTCGGCAGTAGGTCTGTCCCTCTCCCGCTCTCGGTCCCTCTCGTGATCCCTGTAATGGTCTTTGTGGCGCCGCGAGGAGATATCTCGTGGGGGATTCCAGAAAGCTTGGTTGGGCGGGGCTGAGAGGGGAGGAGGGTGTGTTGAAGAGTGGACGGCACGAGAAGGATGTCTCGAAGCCCTTGGCATCTCGTCAGCACTGGGCGCCTGGTCGTAGGGGGGATGGTGGGTCGGAGGGGGGGGTCGTCGTGAGGCTCTTGGGTCGGGTGGGTCGGTCTGGGGTCTGCGGGATGAGCTCGCTACAGGG
>JBBPNQ010000693.1:0-12909 GCA_038090975.1 Boletellus pseudochrysenteroides
ACATGTGTAGTATTGCCTTACGTGTTCCAGGGTCTCTTCATTTCTGGTGTGACCTATCACCAGGGAGTCGTGGTACTGCATGATGATGTCCTGCCATATTGAACTGGCATCAGATACCAGGATTTTGTCTTTCACTCACTCTAAGCTGTCAGCATCGAGCATCGTCCCATGGAAGGGGTTTTCCTTTTGGGCTTCTCTCACACGATTTAGGATTTGCTCCTCACCTCCATGGACTTGTGTGATGTCAGCCCCTTGGATCCTTTTGGCTGGAAGGATCTGAACCTGTGCATTATCTTGCTCAATGCCGATAGCATGGTCTTCTTGGTGGGAGAGCACATTGGCCTTTCCCATGGAGGTACCAGGCTTTTTGACCAAGAGGTAGTTGAATTGGGACAAATATTGGGCCCACCTGGCCTGTCACCAATTGAGATCTTGTTTGACCATAAAGTATTGTAGGTTTGCATGGTCTGTCCAAATTTTGAATTGGAACTTAGCCCCTTCCAGATAGTGGCACCACTGCTCAAGTGCAAGAATTATCGCCAACATTTCCTTGTCCACAATAAGGTAGTTCTGTTGCTCCAGTGTCATTGCATGGGATGAGAAGGCTACTGGATGCCACCTTCCTTCCTTTTCTATTGATAATATGCCACCTGTGGCAAAGTTCAAGGTGTCAGTCTCCAGCCAGAATTGTTGGTCATTGTTGGGGTATGCTAACACTGGTGCCATGGTAAACTGTTGCTTTAGGTGCTCAAAGGCAGTGTTTTCCTTATCAGACCACACCCATGGTTGGTTCTTTTTAGTTAAGTCGTTAAGAGGGCAACTTATTTGGGAGAAGTCCTGGATAAACCTTCGATAGAAGCTCACTAGTCTGAGGAAGCTTCTTACTCCTCAAACGTTGTGTGGTGTTGGCCATTCTAGAATTGCTTTGACCTTATCCTGCTCCATTTTGATTCCTTGTTGGGAGATGATCATTCTCAAGAACTCAACTTCTTTTGTGAAGAAGGAACATTTCTTGGGTTTGGCAAATAGGTCATTTTCCTGAAGGCGGTGGAGCATTTCTCTTACAGTGTCTGCGTGTTCTTCTCTTGTTCCATTGGTGAAGATCATGATGTCATTGATGTAAATGATGATGCATGTGTCCATTTTGGCGAAAATTTCATTCATCATTGTTTGGAACATGGCAGGTGAATTGCACTGCCTGAAGAACATCACCATTGGTTCAAAGCTTCCCTGATGGCAGACAAATGTGCCCTCCCATTTGTCACCCTCTTTTACTCAAATGTTATTGTACCCACACCTAAGGTCTATTTTGGTGAACCACTTTGATCCTTTCACCTTGTTGACCAATTGGGAAATTAAGGGCAAGGGATAATTGTTCTTTACTGTCCACTCGTTTAGGTATCAGTAATCTTGTACCATGCGATTTTTGCCATCTGTTTTGGGCACAAAGAACACTGGGGACGTTTGAGGAGATTTAGAGGGTTGGATATATCCTTTCCAGAGTTGTTTATCCACAAAGTCTGACACCTCCTTCTGCTCTTCTATGGATAAGGGGAAGATTCTTCCCTTTTTAGATATGAACCCCTCCTTAAGATCTATCGCATGATCCCAGGGTTTCCTTGAAGGGAGATGCTCTGAGACCTTTTTGGAGAAGACCTCTAGGTACTGGTGGTATTCCTTGGGGATCTGTTCTTCTAGAGGGAGGTCTGTGGTTGTGGCCCTTTCTAGGGCCTTGATCTTGGCATAGGTGTAGGGGGTGTTGCTTAACTCCTGTTTTTCCAGAGATTGTAGAAACATAGCTCTGTCAGAGAGGAGATAGCAGGTCTTTGGACATCTGGTCATTTTTACTGTGCCCCTTGTCCAGTCGATTTCAGGATTGTGCTTCTGTAGCCATGTGTGTCCCAGGATTAGGTCATTACATCCTAGGTAAGTGACTTCCACTGTCACACGTTCTCAATGACCTTGGTACTCTATTATTAACTCTGCTTTGTGGGTGATGGTGCTGGTGGAGTTTTGCATGCTGTCCACGTTATACACATGTAGTAGTCTTTCGATTTTGGTAATGGGTATTTTCTTGTTCTTTACCCAATTTTGGTTGATGAACACCCCGTTAGCACCACTGTCTAGTAATGCTTTACAGGGTATTCTCCTCTCCTTGTTTGTGGCAGCACATACGTTTATGTCTACCAATACTTCATTCTTCATGTTAAAGGATCTTATGCAGATCCAGTCCAGGGTTTCTGTTAATGTAACATTTTCCTTATTGTTGAAAGCTGAATTAAGCCTGCATTCCCATGCAGCAAGCCTGTCTAGGGACCCAGTTTCAGTTGACATAGAACTACTATTGCTAACTTGTCCTTTCTTGGTACCTTCCATGCTTAGAGCAGCAGAATGACTCCAAGACTACCTATTTTCTTTCCTTTTCTTGCAACTTCTGTGCTTACAGCAGCAGAACAACTACTAGAACTACCTTGTTCTACTAAGTCCATTGTATTACATTTGTTTTTGGGAGTCTGGTCACCTGGTGTGATCAAACTCCAAACTCTTTTCCCTGCTCTTTCATTTCATTGACCTGCATATTGTAAAAGTATGCCTTCATTTCATCAAAGTTCATTCCTTGTATGAGTCTAGCAGGTCCTTGATTGCTTGGCAGGCTTGGGCCACTCCTTATAACCAGACATTCTGCTGCCTCCTCCAGAGATCTTGCCATAGTATACTTTGAGCACCGGCAAGTATGCCCTCCCCCAAGGAAATGGCATTCACTGCACTCTTTTCATGGGGAGGGGCAGGACCACCTGTTGTCGTGTTTAGCCTGGTGGCCCTCCTTGCCACAGTTGAAACACTTCAGCTTACTGTGGCTGACCGCACTGATGTCCATTGGCTTGCTGCAACCTCCAAAGGTTCTCAATCCGGAAGGGGTGTCCCTGGAGGGGGGAGTGTACCAAGAACGAGAAAGCTTGAAGGCTTCCATCGAGTTCCTGACCTGGGTGATTTTATCTATGTAATTGGCCACCAGGGCCTGCCTCTCGTTATTTAGGTAAATCTGCCTCATAATTGGTAAGGCAGTGTTCCTTTCAAGGAGTTGGACCCCTTCTGAGTCTGAGACCCCTGCTTTTTGATAGCATGCAAGCCAGTGCATGATAAATGTTTGTACCTTTTCGTCACCCCTCATGAGGCAATGTTCAAGTCTTTGTTTGGCCAGATCAGCCTCGTTGGTGGTCATGAACCACTCTTTAAGCATGGTGGAGAGCTCAAGCTCATCTGGCCAGCCGTGGAGTGATCCGCCAAGATATCTTTTTATCTGGACACAAGCCCATTGACCCACATGGTTTTTGTTGGCTTCCCCCAACTTGGGTCCTATCCTTGTGAAGACCGCAATGACCTTGTCCTTGTTCATTTTGAAGGCTTCTGCGTTTGCCTCCATGTATAGTCATAGATTGAGCCACCATGACTCAAATTCTCTATATGACCCATCAAACTTCCCCAGGTCTGGGACTTGTTCTACCTTCTTTGAGACTGTGGTGGTGACCACAGTCTGAGGTTGCTGCTGTTGGGCCTGTAGTGAGGCCAATTGCAATTGGAGGGAGTTAATTGTCACCAGTAAGGTGGCGATGTCAAGACCTGGCGGAGCTGTGGGCTGCTGCGGCGCTTGCTGCCCGCTTGTTCTGGCAAACCCAGTATAAGTTGGGTCAGGGTCCATTCTTGGGTTTGCGGAGGCAAAGCTTTCTTCACTGATTTCCAAGATCAAGCTCGGCGACAGACTGGATGGATACATTTCTCACCCTTGCTAAGCCTCTAGCTGGTATTGGTTCCAGTTGAGGCATGGGTGTTTTTGGTGGGAGAGGTCTTTGCCTATTTGAGCAGTGATTGTTATCAAGGTATTTGCATTTATACATGTAAAGTGTTACAGTCGCGAACAAACAGGTCTAAACAGTGGACAACAGTGGTAAACAGTACCCAGAATTTCCCAGAATTTATCCTGATTTATCCAACACTCATACTGGCTCTACAAGGCTCTAAAGCCATAGTCAATCCTCACTCACTCTCATGTCACGTGACCCATCACCTGACACATCATGTGACACTCGCCTAGACTCCCTCACATGACTAGACCTAGACCATGACATCATAGTGATGTCATACCTCATGCTTGCCTCATGTCATGGCTATGCCACAGCCATAGCCTCATGCCTTTCATCTCCATTGACAGGTACAGCCTTATGCATTGCCTTCACCTCATGCATCATCACATGTCTCACCTCATGGCTCATCATGCCCTATGCCTTTGCCTCATGTGCACTGGTATGCACTGCCTTATAGTCATATATGCTTTCTGTACATGCATTTCTATCAGACTCTTACTATATGTGGTGTGGACTCTCTCACACACTGCTTGGTCTGTGTGCAAATCCCCAGAGCATATAAGGGCTCATGTATTCGCCCATCTCCCTCTAGTTTTATCCACTTGGAGAGTCCCCACTGTCTACACCCCTAGGCTCTAGTGGCATACCCTTTCCTAAGTCCATATTACTCATTACTATTGTCTCTTGTGGGTTGTGCTAGTCTGGTTAGCATAAGCTCGTAACCAAGGACAAGACCCTAAGCGCAACTATCATTGCTTGGTAGGCTTTGGCTGTTTCATAAAGTTCTTCAGGGGTCAGAGTGTTGCCAATATTATGAAATCCGGCTTGTAGGAAGTCAAAAAACTCGAGGGGAAAGTCCTCTTGTTCTATCTTTATGGGGATGGCATCATTAGGGTTGAATTTGGCAAGTGGGGGAGGAAGGGAGCTTTCTCTTTGGAAGAAAGGGATCATCCGTTTGTATTGTACCCCATGAGGATCTTAGTCACTCCAGCAGAGATCCAATCAGGCCAATAGCCTTCCCGACTTGAATATGTATGTATCACTTGTAAACGGTGGGCACAGTACCACTCTTGTGCTGTTTACAAGGGACAACTACTTTTTGTAAAGAGAAAATGTGCCTCACATGGATGCAGAACATTAACCCTAAGGGCTTTGCACCTGCACAGCTATAGGGCCGAGGTATACATAAAAGTGGGGGGGAAGAGGTATTGTAGTTCCTGTTAAGCCTCAGGTCTGGCTATGAGTTTCCCTTACTGCTGGAAGGCACAGGCAAAGATGAAAAGTGGAGAGGGTTGTGTTGGTGATGGTAGTCAAAGGTAGTCAAGTTCTATGTAAGTGACCACTAGATCCAATACTGGACTAGGGCCACTGATGGTTGAACTTGTGAGGAAAGGAGGGAAGTGTATGAGCAGGAAGTCCCACAAGAACTTGACTAGAGTTCTTGGAGCAATGGAATTCAAGGCTATATACTACAATGGTGTTTGTACATGTTGTACCACCGGTCTGTGCACATATGGGCTAGAATGTTCTAGACTATAGCGGAGATTAATGATGCTGAGCATAATGGAAGGGAAGGAACAGAGATTAAAGGAATGAGGCATGATGTCATAGTGACATCATAGGCCTGGGCTGGGTCATGTGACCAATCATGTGATAGTTCGTTTGAAAAGTTCTAAGTCCAGAAAGATAAGATAAGGTGAAGATGAGATGTCTGCAATGGTTACAATAGGGGCTTTTGAGATGTGTTCATAACAGATCTTAGCCAAATGAATGGGTAGTTACTGTTGTTTGATCATATAAATAATTATATGCATGTAAATATTGTGTCTGAGTCTGAAATTGTTCCCACACTTCTTTGTTTTCAACCATTGCCATCATGAGATCTCTCTCTACCACTCAAAAGAACATCATCCTCTCTTAGCTTGATGCTGGTCATTCCATTCACTCTATTGCCTCTACCACTGGTGTAAGCACTGCTGCCATCTCTAGGCTTTGTTCCAATGACTGCTCTGACTTGCAAAAGTCCACTGGAGGTTGTCCAACCAAGCTTTCCTCTGCCAATATCCATCATGCTATTTATCTTATCTCCACTCAAAAGACAGAGACTGCTGTTGAGGTGACCAAAACTCTTTCAAATATCATTAACCAGCCTCTTCATCCATGTACCACTTGTCACCACTTGAAGAAAGCTGGGATGAAGGCTATAGTCAAGCCCAAATATCCTTTACTTTTTGCCAAACATTGCAAGGCATACTTGGACTTTGCTTATGCTCACAAAGGTTGGACTCTGGAGGACTGGAAGCTAGTTATGTGGTCTGATGAGACTAAAATCAATCACCTAGCGTCAGATGATTGCAAATGGGCTTGAAAAAAGTCAGGAGAGAAGCTTAGTGATAGATTGGTACAGGAAACTATCAAGTTTGTTAAGGGGTGGCTAGATGGGCAGGAATTTAGGGCTATGGTATGGCCTGCACAATCTTCAAACCTTAATCCCATAGAACATCTCTGAGATTACCTCAAAAGAAAGCTTTGAGAGCATCAGCATCCTCTTAAGGGAATATAGGAGTTGTGGAGAAGAATTTAGGAGGAGTGGGATGAGATTCCAGCTAAGGTATGCCAGAAGTTAATTGAAAGTATGCCTAGAAGAATTGAGGCAGTGCTTAATAGCCAAAGGAGGTCATACCAAGTACTAGATGTCTCAAATACCCTAATCATTATCAAAGGTGCAAAACTGTTATAATATCATGTCTGATTTAAAATTGGCATATTGTTGTCTCCTCTGGTCCAAATCACATGATCCAGGGACCTGCATGTAGCTAAGGGTCCATACTTCACACACTCTCACTAACACTAAGTGATATTCCCATGCATGCAAGTGCTATATTATGTACACTACAAAAGTTCCAAACATTGTAACAGTTTTGCTTGTTACTGTAGTAAGAGTCTGAGGGAAGTGCATGTACAGTAAGTGACCATGAGTAAGAATAGAGCATGTTACAGACAGAGATTAAAGGCATGCAGCATAAGAAGCATGGGCATAGGGCATAAGAAGCCATGAGGAGAGTCATGGGATGATGCATGAGGCAAAGGCAGTGGTATAGCCATGCATAGTATAGAGATAAATAACATGAGGCATACCATGAGGTGTTACATTGTAATGATGTCATTGTCTGGACTGAGTTATGTGATGAGGGTCTGGAAATAGGTCACATGATGTGTCAGGTGATAAGTCACATGACATGAAAAGAGCATGGAGTGACAAGCCAAGTAACATGTCTTGTGAGTGTTATCTAGGCATTAGGAATGAAAGGAAAAATAGGGGCCTTTAAGGCTTGCATTCTGGTGGGAGTAAGGGGGTGTATCATAAAAGTGACCTGAGTATAGTATATCTATCAGATCAATCTGTACCCTACATAAATCCAGTGTAGAAAGGCTTATGAAAACTAACCTGTTGACACTAAGCACAAGCCCTATCACCAATAAGTTGCCAACAGAGTGATTTCCCAGTGAATCCTATTGTGTGAATTATGTGATCAACAGGCCAAATAACTTCTGACAAAGCTAACTCACACAGAATTTGAGCCAGTCTATTCAATTAGCTAGAATACACCCACTACTTATATACAACCAATCCAGCCTTTGAGCCAACATTACCAATCAATCCATTGCTAGTATTCTATACCACCAATTGAAGAATACCCATGTCACTGATTGACTAAGTTTATTATTAGACCAAGTACTTACCCTTAGGTTTATCTAGGAGGCTATTTTGTTGTCAAGCACTCCTAGCTTATAGTCATTTATCCAAGGAGGATTGAGCCATAGTAGAATCCCTAGTAGTTCTATTGGCTGAATTGTGAAAAGACAACAGCAGCTCTTGTGAGATTGGGATATATTGCAAGATTGTGATAGAGGAGAATGATCACACTGTCCTGTCATCACTTCTTCCACCAGGTTTCAGGTCATCTACATGCTTAAATGCTCCACTCATGGATGACAATGAAAGGTGCAATCTCTTATTGATACACATAGCAGCTATATAGTGGCTCTCTATCATGTTGGTTTAAAAAATGAATCCTTGCTAAGTCCAAATTGTTGGCAACTAAACAAGGAAAAAGATAAGGTGGATATTTCTTTACCAAAATGCACTAGCTGCTTCTTAATGCACAATATAATGAGTTTACTCACTGACATCTTCTTATTAGTATTGTCTAAAATAGACTTTCTTAGCCCCAGCTGCTTTGTGGCACTATCTTCAACAAATAGAAGACTGCCTTTATTCAAATTGAACAAACACTTCAAGATTGCCAACAGAAAGTGGGGCACTTCAAGCTCTCATTTTGCCTAATGTATACTCTCTGATTTACTCCTCACATCCCACAATATTCAACAATGGCAACAGCACAATCTAATGGTACCACATTTAACTGGCACTACAATGGTTCATCTGAACCAACCTGGCAGCTTTAGTGTATAGAAGATATTCTAATGGATATTGGAAAGGCCTGCACTAAGGGCAAGTGCTTTCACTGCAGTAAACCATGACCCCGCAAGAATTATTTTTGCCCTCATGTTCATTCTACCCATATGCTTATATGAAACAACCAAAGCTCACCAAACAAGCACTAGCTTGGCTAAATAGAGTGGGTCAAGGGGTCTAGTAGAGCTTTGGTGAGCTCTCCAAGAGAACAAGACTAAGCTGTAGGTGTAAGGGACTGCTTAATCCTATACAGGACTAGGGCCACCAACAGTAGAGCTTGTGGAAGAAGGGATCAAGAGAATCAAGGGGAATACTCACAAGAACTTGACTGGAGTTCTTGGGGTGTATGGATTTAGGTTTATATACATTACAAGTGTTTGTATTTATGTACTACATGTGGTCCATGTGCATGTGGTCTAGGATGTTCTAGATCACAGCAGAAATTAGTGGGGCTGTTTGTAATGTTATGGAAGAAAAGCAATGGTGATTAAATAAGTGAGGCATGATGTCATAGTGACATTATGGGCCTAGATCCAGTCACATGACTGGTCATGTGAGGATTCATTGAGAAAAGTTCTAAGTCCAAAAGATAAGATAAAGGTGAAGATAAGGTGTCTGTGAAGGTTATGATAGGGGCTATTAGGTATGTTCATAATAGTAGAAGTATAGGCTGATCTCCTTATACATACTATGGGGATATGAAACTCTCACAGATCTTTCAAAACAAATGATAACCATGACAATCATGTCATGCTCTGAGCATGGGAAAGATACCCCTGATTTCCACAGTTGGTCAACTGATTCAGAACTTGAAAGTAAAATGAAGCCACTTGTTCTAAATAAATTTCTCTCACCTTGAATGGGATCCTTCTTGTTATGAACACATCTATTAGTCCCTATCATAACCTTCACAGACATCGTATCTTTGTCATTCATCTTATCTTTTGAACTTGACACATTCTCTCAATAAACTTCCATATGATCAGTCATGTGGCCTAGTCCAGGTCTATGATATTACTATGATATCATGCCTCATTTCTTTAATCTCCACTTCAGTCTAGAATGTTCTAGCCCATACATGCATGGATCATGTAGTCAATACGTACAAACACATGTACTAATATAAATACTTGAATTCAAACACCCCAAGAACTCCAGTCAGGTTCTTGTGGGACTTTCCACTAGATTCTTTCCTCCTTTCCCTCACAAGTTCAAATGTCAGTGGCCCTGGTCCTGTATAAGGATTAGCAGTTGCCCACATAGAACTTGACTCCTCTCTGACCACCATCACTGACACTTCCACCTTGCTCTTCATTATCTTTTGCCTGTGCCTCCAGTGGTAAGGGAAATCATAGCCAGCCCTGAGGCTCAACTGGAATTACTATATACACACCCTTTCCTCCTTTTGTACATACACCTCAGCCATACAGCCATGAAGGAGTGATAACTATAGGTCTAGCTCAAGGGGTCATCTCAAGAGATGTTAAAGTGGCTGATCTCTGCCCCATACAATGGTTCACTCTTCGTTTGGGAATATGTTCCCACATCCACATGAGGCACATTACCTCTTTACCTGTAATAAGTAGTTAGGTGTATGAATCAGTGCAAGAGTGGTATTGTGCCTGCCAATTACATACACTACTTACATATCCAAGTTGGAGAGGTCATTGACCTGATTGGATCTTTGCTGGAGAGATTTCAATCCTCCCAAAGTATAATACAATGGATGATCCCATTCATCAAATGTGAATCCTCTCCTCTCCCCCTCTTGCTGAATTCAACCCTAACAATATGGTCCCAATCAAAATTGAGCAAGAAGACTTTCCCCTACACTTCTTCAACTTCTTACAGGCTGGTTTTAGACACACTGGCAACACCTCCAAACCTCATGGGCTCTATTCACATTGGCAGGAGTGCATTGACTACTACCACTGAAACCAAGCAAACCAGCACAAACCAGCACAGGCTAAAGAAACCTCCAACTGGTTAAGAGAAGAGCTGGCACCTATACCAGCACCAATTGAGAACAGCATACTCATCCAACTCACCTTCATCTCTGAGCAATGTCTTAGACCTAGACTCTGAAGATAGCTTTGCTGCCCCCACCAACAAAAGGATGGACCCAGACCCAACATTTACTGGGTTTCCAGGAACAAGTGTGCTGCCTATGCAGCTGCCACAAGGAGTAGTGCCTGGTCTCAACATCACCACACTGCTTGCAGCCATTAATTTGCTTCGGGCCCAGCTGGTGACCTTACAAACCCAGCAACCCCAATTGGTAGTAACAACTACCATATTCAAAAAGGTAGAATGAATCCCAGACCCAGGGAAATTTGATGGGTCATACAGAGAGTTTGAGTCCTGGTGGCTCAACTTATGATTATACATGAATGCCAATACCAAGGCATTTAAGACCAACAAGGACTGGGCAATTGTGGTATTCACATGCATTGGCCCCAAGTTAGGAGAAACTGGCAAAAATCACACAGGCCAATGGACCCATGTTCAAATTAAGAGATATCTCAGAGGATCCCTGCATGGTTGGCCCAACAACAAAGAGCTTACCACCATGCTCGAGGAGCAGTTTGTGACCACAAACAAAGCAGATCTAGTCAAGCAAAGGCTAGAATGTTGCCTCATGTGGGGTGAAATGGTCCAAACTTTCACCACATGTTGGCTTGTGTGTTACCAAGAAGCTGGGGTCATGGACTTGGAAGGGGTCCACCTCCTCAAAAGAAACACTGCTGAACCAATAATGTGGCAGATCTACCTAAACAACAATTGGCAGAACACCATCACTGATTATATCAACAAAATTACCCAGGTTGGGAATTCTATGGAAGCTTTTAAGCTTTCCTGATCCCACCTTGCCCCTTTCAGAGATGCTCCATTGGGCTCAAGAACATTTGGAGGCTGGGGCAAGCCAATGGACATCTCTGCAGTGGGCCATAGTAAGCCCAAATGTTTCAACTTTGGCAAGAAGGTCCACCAGGCTAAGCAGGATGGCAGATGGTCCTGTCCTTTACCATGAAAAGAGTGCCTAGAGTGCCACTTCCTTGGGGAAGGGCATACTTGCAGGTGCTCAAAATATACTGCAGTATGATTGATGGCAGAGGGAGCAGAATCTCTGGCTACTGCAGGCAGCCCAAGCCTACCAAGCAATAACAGGCCTTCTAAACTCATACAAGGAATGAACTTTGATGAGATGAAAGCATATTTCTATGATATGCAGATTAATGAAATGAGAGCATTGGAAAAAGAATTTGGAGCTTAGCTGAACTGGGTGGTTGGGCTCCATAAGGAAACATGTCTCACAGATGTAACAAGGACATGATAGATAGCTTTGGCAGTCACTTTGCAGCTCTTAGTATGAGGGATACTGAAGAAAACAAGGAAGAGAAGAGTAGTTCTAGTAGTCATTTTGCTGCTCTAAGTGCAGAAGTTGCTAGGAAAGGACAAATTAGCATGAGTAGTTCTACTGAGACTGAGATCAGATCCCTAGAAGGGCTTGCTGCACAGAAATGCAGGCTTAATTCAGTAGTACAAAATGAAAGTGTTACATCTCACAACAAAATCCCAGAATGGATCTATATAAGGTCCTTTAACATCAAAGATGAAGTGCTGGTGGACATCAACATATATGCTGCCACAAACAAGGTATGAAGGGTACCCTGCAAGGCACTGCTGGACAGTAGGCCAACAGGGTCTTTGTCAATCAAGAGTGGGTGAAAACCAAGAAGTTACCCATTACAAGAATTGAATGACTACTACATGTGTACAATGTAGATGGCACCTCAAACTCTGCTGGAACCATTACCCATAAGGCAGAACTGATTATAGAATATCAAGGACATTGGCAACATGTCACTGCCGAAGTCACCAATCCAGGGTAGAACAATCTAATTCTAGGACATACTTGGTTTCAAAAACACAACTCTGAGATTAACTGGATGAAAGGCATGGTAAAACTGACCAGAGCTTAGTGGCCTTCTCAATTTGCTCAGCTTGGACCAGCCTTCCTCCTTACCTGGCCTGTTCATTCTGGCTTATTTTGATACCCTACTCATCACTGTCCTAGGTGAACACAAATGCATGCCAGGGGGGTGAAAGGAGTGTGATCACTCCTTGTGAAATGTGTTATTGTTCTGTCTGTACATCTCATACTACTAGTAGTGAAAGTGTACCACCATTGGCAGGTTTTATGTATAATAGGACACTGGTTTTAGGGTGTGTTGTCCCTCATACAATGTGGTTTTAAAGAGCAAGCAATGTTATAGCTCTGATTGTCTACTCATGTGTGTAATTTACTGCTTATATAAATTGCAAACCAGTTTAGGTGCTGCTGGATACCACTGCCCTTGTGATGGTAAAGGACTTGTGAGGGATAGCATTGGGTTGATTATGTCGTCAAAAGGATAGAATATAGAGCAAAAATAATATAGTCATATAACATACAGTGACTCCCAAAACTGTTCCAATGTTTGACCCTGATGCAGTGTGTAGAGTATACTGAAATCACCCGTGGGAATCGTGCTTAGCGTTGGTGGGACAAACAATGGTACACAC
>JBBPNQ010000694.1:0-12889 GCA_038090975.1 Boletellus pseudochrysenteroides
GGGCATCGCTGAGCCCTCTCGGGGCATCCGGGGTACCGAACAGGTGTTCCCAGAAAAAAAAGAGTTTCAGGTTGGCGTGCCGCGGCCGCTTGGTTGCTGCGAAGGGAGGAGGTGAGGGGGGAGAAATGTAAAGCGGATGCGTTTCTTTTCTTCCTACGCTCACTGTCTCGTCCTCCCCCCCTCACTCACTTTCCTTCCATTTCTCCCCCTTTCCCTTTCTGGCTGCTGCGGTCCTTTGTTACCTCTGGTTCGGGAATAGGGGTGCCTGTCTGGTTCCCCCCCCCACACCTTTGTGGACGACCGTGACGACCAGATCGTCCGATGATGGCTCATTGTCCCCACCCACCCCATTTTTTTTGGTCTCCATTCCTTGCTATTCACGGTTGGTGCAGGTGTCGACCATGATCGTGCATGTGTTCCGGTACAGCCCAGCCCAGCCCAAGCGGCCATAACATCGTTTCAAATATAAAAAAATTCCCTTTGCAATCCGGGCAAGTGCGATGACGCGAGTCGGACAGGAACGCGCTCCGAGCGGCAACGATAGCACCCCTCGCATGATATAGAGCATGACCATGGGCCCGACCTGATCGTCCCCACTGAAGAGAAGAAAAAAAAAAAAAAAGACATCAATTTGTCTGAACATGCCCGTGCTCGGCCCGACTTGATCGCTCCCCATCGCAAACAGAAAGAGGAGGAGAGAGAGACGACCGGTCACTGCGAGACACATGCAATCCTATGGTACAGCAACCCCCCTCCGCCTCCCCCGCGTACGTCCATCGTCACCAGATGGGATCGGCCGCCCGCGTCTCACGAATGAGTCCGAGTTTTTCCTGTACGACGCCCGGCCGTTGACACAAACGCTATCTTGCACCGGTCAAAGGAAACAAACACCAAAAATAACACGAGCACAGCAAAGGGCCTTCCGATCAACCGAATGACGCCCCCCCTGACATCAAATGCATCAACACAAACATCAACGCCGTGACCTCAGTTGTCCCTGACCACCCATGCACATCGGACTCATTCAAAGAACCCGTCCAAACAAACAAAAAAGAGGAAAGAGGAAAGAATGAAAAAAAAGGGGGGGGGACGGTCGATACCAAACATGTGTCTAGATTACAATAGAATGTGGATTTGACGACATACGACTATGATACGTGAATGACAAACGTGAACGGTTTTCAATGGGGTTTTCGTTTTCTCTTGCATTCCCCCCGCCCCCGCCCCCCACCTCCTTTTAGAAGAAAAAAAATCGTTTACTGTGTCGGATTCTGCGACTCGGCGAGGGAGATGACTTCCATGAGTACCGTTTGTTGCTCGACGCTCAGCGTCGTCGTCGCAGCTTGATACAGCGCCGGGTTCTTGCTTTGGAAAGCTGTCCCCCAAAAGTGTCAAGGAAACCCACGTATAGAAACAAATGCCGAGCACACGCACTCGTCAACGCATGCTTGAACGTCGTATACGGATTGATCGCGTCGATGAGGCTGAAAAACCCGAGCTCTTCTTCAATCTCAGATTCTTCCGACGTGTCCGACACCTCGTCGCCGTCCTCTGCTTGTTTCTCGGAGCGCGCTCGCAGACGGGCGCTCTGAGGAAAGAGGGAGTTAGCATCAGAGGCGGTTAGCGGCGCAACATAACAATCGACAAGAAAGGCTGCGCGCACCTCGTTGGCAAGCATCTCGAGATACGCCGAGTCTTCGTCCCAGACGTCTTCTGCACGACCAAACGTGTCAACCTCGAGTGCATGCCAGACAAAGCCGGTCTCACCGTCATCCTCGCCCTCCAGATTCAAATACTTCGAGTCCTCTTCGTCTTCGTCCTCTTCCTCATCGATCAAACTTTGCTCCAACGCCTTGCGTTCTATACCGACCCACCAACATCACCACCACAAAAAAAAATGGGTATAACAATACAGGGACGCACTCGATATCGCTTGCGGGAGCGATTTAAAGATCACCAACGCACCCGCCACGATCCCGTACCACCCCTCCTGTAAGCTCGCCGGAATCATCGCCCCGTCGACCTCCAACAGCTTGCTCAGCGTGAGCAAACTCAGCTTCTTGTCGTGCACGCGCGGCAATTTTTCCTCGGTATTGATCGCCGCGAACCACCGGTCGAAAAAGAGGCGGGCAGTACCCGGTTTGTAGTTCTCCATCAGGTGCAGCGCCGCGGTCGGGTTGTAAAAGACAGCGTTGATGAGGACGAGAAGGTTGGCGAGTTTGAAAGCGTAGGTATTACCGCCGTCGATGTGGTCGATGGCGATCTTGATGATACTTTGGAGGTGCTAAGAACAGGGAAAAGGACGTCGGTCGGTTTGGGTCGAGGAAACGAGCGTCGTAACGTACATCATCGACGTGACCAGGGAGGTTGAGAAGGATGGATTCGGCGAGCTTGCAGCCGTTTATCCTGTCATTATCGCCAAGATTCTTGCTGGTCATGGACGTTTCGTAAACGTCCAACACCTTTTGCCTGTAGTCGGGTCGCGCTTTGAAGACGTCGGCGCCATAGGACAAAAAGTTGTCCAAAGAGGGAAGCATCTCTACATAAATGATGCCATTTGAATATGCACTATTTGATGCACAGCGCAGCGCTCACCTTCTAAAAAGTCAATGGCATCCGACTTGAAAAGTCCGTACGTCAATTCGAACACGGGCCACATGTTTGGCGAGATGGACGCAAGCTTGAACGTCAGGTTGTCCACCAGCTCGTACATGTTGTCGAACAAATCTGGGGATCGCGTATAAGACAGAGGAACCCTCGCCCGCCGTCGCGTACTCACCGATCAGTTTGTTCTCCAGTGTAAAGCGAATGATAGGTATGATCACTTCTTGCGCCTGTCTTAAAATCTCCTGATTGGAGTCTACCGAGGACACGATCTTCGCGTGCGTTTTCGTGTCAATGTCGAGTGCAATACCCAGCACAAGACAGACCTACCGTACCAATCGTCTTCGCCACGCCCATCGCACCATATACCTTGTCCTCGTCGGTGTCCAACAACGTGTCGATATCCACACTGTCCAAGGCAGCCTCGCTCACCTGCGACAACCCTTCCCTTGCGAGGCGTAAATACGATTCACACTTGCCCCACATCCCATTGTCAGTAAAATGATGTGCGGCCACCAGGTCGCGGGGATACCCACCAATCTACTCGTCAACTCCGTCGCAACCGGAAGGAGTTCGTCCTGGAACTGCTCGACCATGGATTCCATCGCGTTGTTGAGAAGATCGAGATCCGTCTCGTCAGAGAGTTTGAGGAGACCTGTAATAACATCGGGGCTTCATTCTTCAGCATCGTAAGAAAGAACGCACGTCGAATGACTTCGCCAACTCGAGGTGATACGGCAGTCCGCACTACACAGCGTACTCATCATGATGAGATCTCGCCCGTGAACGAGTATGCCATACCTGATTCGTAGACGACGACCATGTGTGTAAGCGCCAAGGCCGCCTGGACACGAACTGGGAGCTCGGGATCATCGAGGGCAGTCGCCACTGCGTTCGAATGCCTCGCCAAGTTCTTGAAGACACAAGTGTCACCATAGACACAAACACAGGTGTGAGACTTACCTCGGGATTGCTCCATTCAAGGTTATGCTTCACGACCGTTCCAAGCACCTCGCAGGCCTATGTCATCCGTTAGAAGCAGAGGAAGGGGATCACGGCCAAGTATTGACTCACGATAGCGCGCATATATGGCTCGCTGGCAGTAAATTCGGGAAGGACATGTTGCATCATGAACTCTTCCATACTTCCCTTGACCTCGGGATGGCGCATGACGAATGGGCCAAGTGCCGCCGTAATGTTCAACGCCCCGAATTTTTGGGGCGGGGCCGCATTTCTAGAACACAATACATTCAAGAGTTAGGTACCCAGGCCCACGGCACTCACGAACGAAGAATGTTGTTCACAAGATTGAGCATGGGCAAGAATGCAATCTTGGTTCGAACGCCGGCCAGCGAGAGGATAAACGAAATGGCACCTGACACGGGAGACGACACGTTCTCGTATTCATCTGTACCACATTATCAGGATGGGCTCCGGGTGCACCGCAAAAAAAAAAAAGACTCGAACATACCCACGGAAGCCCGAACATACTCGACGGGATCAGATGTCCAGAGTTCCTGACTGGCAGGGGCGAAACAGAGATGAGGGAAGACAAAATTGGCAACAAGACTGTCAACATGAGGCTTCAACAGAATCCAGGTAGATCTTGGCTTGATACTCGAGGGCCGTCAGCCAGGACGAACGACATGCACCACAAAAACATACCATGCAGTGAAGAACTGGAAAATATGATACTGGCATTTCTTTGAGAGCCATGCCTGCTTGGACACGTAAAGCTCGACCTGATGAAGATACACCTTGAAGATCTCCGGCGCAAACGCCGTGACAAAGTGATTGGCAAACGCCCCGTAGTCCTTTTGCATCGGCGTCGGGAGTTGCGAGGGGTTCCCAAACCTTTCTTGAATGTCAGTCCACGAAACTCGGGTCGCATTGAATGATGCCCAACCTGTTAAACAGTCTACCTAGCGTGGCATATGCCCATTTCTTGGCCTTCCACCACTCGGACTTTTCCCGCTCTTCCTCACTTTCAGGGACGGCATCGCTCGGAAGCGAGAGATTGACGACTTGGAAAAAGAGTCGGCCCCAAGGTACGATACTCTCAGGACTCTGCTGGTGCGCGCTCAGGTTGACGATGATGGACGTCTTGTATGTCTTTAGAATGAGATGCAGCATCGACGGGATTTCTTGAGCCGACGATGGAGGCGTGTTCAACATACTACTGGCGACCGTCACGAGCGTCGGAAAGAGCTTCGGCACGATGATAGGGAGGTAATCCTTGACCTGACGATACCTACCCCCACCCGGTCAGCGACACGCGCACCAACCTCCGACGAACCCCGAGTCGCTCACCGAAACGCACGCACGCACTCGAGCGCAGCAACACACCCCGCGCCGACCTCGCGAATGTCACCGCTGGTCAACAACGCGTTCACGCTGTCTAGTAACCCCTCCCATCGTCCTGGAAAATCGTGCGAGACGAGATCTTTGAGGGTCGCACCAAGCTGGACGGTGATCGTCCTGGAGGGTGAGCTGGCGAGCAACCGCAAGATGGCGGATTTCAACGCGTCGCGATCAGATGGGGCGATCGGGACCTGCTCTGGACGTGTCCCGGGGCTGTCGAGGGCGTACGACGAGTGGACACGGTTCTTGAGGTAGACCGAACACGCTTGGCGGGTGGGGCTGGATGGGGGGTGTGAGCGGGTGGGCGTGCGGGGCGAGCACGCATGGGCACGTACAGATCGACGCTATCGGATGCAATGATTTGCAAGATGGCGGTCAGGATGCCCTCCTGTGCACCGATCTAGGACACGAGGCGAGATCTGAGCCACCCGTTGGGTCGACCGAGTGTGGGCTGGACACACCTTGCGAATCTGGAGCTCGCCCGCTTTTTGGATATTGGGATCGGCGTTGTAGGTCGTGGCAAAGAGATTCGCGAGTGCTTGAAAGTCCATCGTTGGCGAGAAGAAAAAGAAAAAATGACGACGTGTAGTCCTCGTGAACGCGTCACTAGCAAAGAACAAGATGGACGAGGTCGTCAACGTGTGTGGACAACGAGGCCCTCGTCAAAATTTGCCAGCACGCGACGCGCGTCCGATCGACCATCTTATTGTTGCCATCTATAGTACAGGGATCCATCCCTCAAGAACTCTCCAACAGGTATCTCCACGTCCCGAACAACATGTTCACCATGAACCCAATCACAATGCCCAGCTGTGTCTTGCGTCTAGAACAAGGCTCAGCATCAACCAGAGCAACCACCGGAACGGACAGCAACACACGGAAAAATAACGTTTTCTGTGGGCTGCACTTCGCTGCCATCGTCCCAGAAAGCGGCAGGCTTGGCGTCGCGTAAGAAGAAGAAGGGTAGGATGGGGAAGAAAAACCCCATGACGATGCCTCGTAAAATCATACTCTGCGCCGACGTCTGAGCCAGTGGCGCATTGCCTACACTATCCATGGAATCGATCCACTGCTCTTCCAATGCACGCGCGTGCTCGTCATCTGCCGCAACGAATCGAGTTCAGTCCATCCCCAGAGATGACGTCCACATACAGTCCTCATCGGTTTCAAACTCGATGTCGAGATAGTTGGATGATGACTGGCTATGGAATTGCCTCCGAAAATTGGATATGTCTTCCTCCGAGAACCCAGCTGCAACCAGGCGGTCAAAACCACGCAACGGCCGGAGTTGCGCGACCTATCCGTTTCGTCCGTCAAACGCCCCACGACGCCAAGCGCCTGTGCGCACCTGCGGCTTGTCCTCGACTTGCGTCTCCGGGTCAATCTTGGGCCCAACCGAACAATGTAACCACGTGATGATCTGAGGTTGTGGCGAGGGTGCAGACGGGTCACTGGACGGAGACGGCGTCCCGGCGCGCAGCTGTCGTTCCTCCAAGGTACTCAGCCAAGAATGCAGTAGAGTACCGTCCGTGAGCAATCGCCCCGCGTGTATCAATCTCAACCGCCGTTCCTTCAACTGGGGACGTGCAGCCAGTATCTAGGGATGGTATGAGTGGCGGTTCCGCGCTCAGTGAGACACGCACGTTTGCCTTGACGTCTCGAACAGAGTCGGTGCTGGATATGTACAGAACGAGGTCAGTAAAGCCCTCTGTAAAACGGATCGTTAGATTTCTAGAGTCGGCGCGCTCGCCATCGTCCACGGCGCGCTGCTTTCCCTTTGCCTTTTCGCTGAGCATGGAGCAGTGATGAGTGGCTGTGCACATGCTGCACTTGTAAGCAAGGGGCGTGGGAAAAGTATCATTCACCACCACCTCATCGTCCCATACGATCACCCTCGTCATTAGCCCACCATGCCTCGCGCCGAAGGTATGTGTTCATCCTATTTATCTTGTCCAATCCCTGATTATTCCATCTAGTCGGAACGCCAAAGTACTTGGCCAACAAGATGAAGTCAAAGGGCCTACAGCGCCTTCGATGGTACTGCCAAGTCTGCGAGAAACAATGCAGAGACGAAAACGGCTTCAAATGCCACGCCCAATCCGAGGGCCACCTTCGCCAGATGCTCGTCGTCGGCGAGAACGCCGGCAGACACATTTCCGATTTCTCGAGCCAATTCCAGCACGACTTTGTCCAGCTCCTCTCTCGAAGGTACGTCCCAACCGCACGTCATCCCCGCCCTCTCCCCCCGACGCGGTTTCGTTTGTAGGTTTGGCACGAAACGGGTGTTTGCGAATCGTGTGTACCAAGAGTTCATCCAGGACAAGCACCATCTCCACATGAACGCCACCCGCTGGGTGACGCTCACCGAATTCGCCAAACATCTCGGCCGTTCAGGGATTGCCCGCGTCGACGAAACGGACAAGGGCTGGTTCATTGCATGGATCGACAACTCGCCCAAGGCGCTCGCCAAGCAAGAAGCGTCGCTCAAGAAGGAGCGCGCGACCATGAATGACGAGCAGCGCGAACGCATCCTGATTGCGGAGCAGATCGAGAGGGCAGCAAAGGAGGCCGGGACATCCTCAGGGTCAGCTTCTCCACCCGCGGAAGAGCAGGGTCTACAACGCGACGACAGTGCCGAGAAAGTCGTCCTCTCGCTCTCCGTGAAACCGATGGCCCCCGCCGCAAGCACACCCGCGCCAGGAGCGGGAGGATTGAAGCTCAATCCCCTGAAACCGGGCGTCAATCCTTTGAAGCGTGCCAACGTCTTGAAGGCTTCCAAACCGTCGGATCATACCGATACTGGCAACGACAAGAAACGGCCGGCATCTGCAATGTCTGCGGCAGAGCGTCTGATATTGGAGGAACAGGAACGAAAGCGACGGAAGATGGAGAGGGAGGGTGTTTTACCCTAGTGCGGTTGTATCCCACTGTTGTATTGTATCTTTAATATCCTTTTTCTTTGTACCCTTATCTACGAGCACATTGAGTGCCGGTGAGTGTGCTACGTAAACCGCTTCAAGGCCTCGTCTAGCAATGACACAGCATGACACCACGCTCCAGACACAGCCTGGAGGTGCCATGCACGTGTGCAGGGTAAACGCTAGTCCGTTTCGAGTTACAACGTTCGACAATTATCGTAAATCGTACGACACCAGCACTCAAAATCTCACTCATGTCCAGGATGTTTTCAACGTGTTGGTGATAACCAAAACGTGATCCGAAAAAATAATTCGGGAGAGAAATGTTCGTAAGATACAACACGGAACAGAATCAATAGAAATCACAACGTAGTACAGAGACAGATTTGTTTGCGCGCTTAACAGCACATCTCGCAGGGGCAGCCTAGAGTGCGGTGGTCAGCAAGCAAAACACGAGTGGTCAACTGCGGGGAAGACGTACAGATGATGTCTGCAGCGCACTCGCAGCATTCCTGTGTCAACAATGTTAGGGATGACAATGAGTGAGCGATCAACGGGGTGTACCTTGCAACACTCTGTGGGGTGCCCTCGTCAGCCGTGTCTTGGGAAACCCACTACCTGAATTGTACGCACCGAAACAGAGGAAGCACTCAAGGGCGGCTAAGAAGCAGTCCTGCAAAGGGCGCATATGAGGAGAGTCCCATCTGAGTCAGTGAACCTTTAACGTGCCTTGCCAGCACCACCGCCACGAAGGCGCTTGGCGTGGTGAGCCTCTTGGTGGTTGTGGGCGGGGGCGGGGTTCGTAACGCCTGCGGAGGCTGTTCAGGATGCTGTCACACAAGGCGAGAACAACATACTCATTTCAATTGCAGCCTGAGGCTGGTTAACGGTCGTCTTGTTAGTGGGCTGCATCGTCTTTCTTGCTTGTGAGGGTACAGAAGATGGAGAAGGGTCATAGTGGGGCAGATTAAATACGTTTGAACGCCTAGTCCACGTGTATCCGCGTTTAGCTAATGGCCGCGCCACTCACCGGCACCCACCTCGGGCCGTCCAGACTCATGTCCAGTACGCACCACGGCGCAGTCCCCATCCACTTCTTGACGCGACCGCAGCGAGCCTCCTGTCGTGCGGTCTCAGTCGGAGGTTTGATTGTTGCCTTGCCCCGCGCCTGAAGATGGTGACCGGCTACGTTGATGCCGTCACTACTCTCAAACGTGCCGCATCAACGAACTCCCTGGATGCATGACAAACACGCTTATCTTTGTCCATTTGTGAAGGACTGGGCCGCGCCCATCTGAGGTCGGCGTCAGTGAGCGTAGCATTATTGGACTGCGCAGAGACGTTGGAATACCGTTCCCACTGCAAGCTTCAGTTGTTCATGTCAGAAGAAGCGAGCTATTTCAGGCAGTGGGCGGGGCACAGGTGGGTAGCGATCGTTGGTTTTGATTGGTTCCAAACGTCAGGGTTGACTATGTCCGAGGGAACGTCCTTATCGTACCATGCCGTGTTTGGTGGTCAATGGGGATACTCGAGCGACACTCCGAGCACGGACATTTCTCACCGGGGCGCCCGGGGAAGCGATGACTCCAACATGGCGGTGTGGCAGAGCGACGGGATGGAGTGGGAACACCTTTCTAAGATCCCGTGCGTCGCAGCCTGCACCGAGGCGAGACGCCACCACGACCAAGCACCACATGATCAGAACATGCGCCTGCGCGATTTATTTTTTTGCACGCGTCCTGTAGTTGGCTATGCTCTGAACACGGTCAGTGACAGGACCTGAAGGGCCGATAACAAAGAATCATCATTCCAGAGAGTGGCCGGCGCCATTTCTGCCATGCGTTCTGCGGCTCTCCGATCCCTCTACGGACGTACTGAGATGGTCAGGTCCTAACCATGTCAGGACGTCAGTAGAGCCTTCATGGCGAACGGCATGGGCAACGACACAAACTTGGGGTGCCCACATCTATTTGGGTCCAATGGTCTAGGCAGCCTCGTCACACATGTTAGGGCTGCTGGAAGATCTGTTCGGAAGCTTGTCAAGAAGGGATCCACATACCTGCCATGTGAGCAAAGGACAGTAGCGGTCGAAACCACATCGCTTCCACCTCGCACTCAGACGTTTTTAAGTGTCACTTTACCTCTCAACGGTTGTCGAGGATATCGCCTCAAATTTTTTTTTCTTGTGGCGCACTGTCACTGTAACCCAGGGTTCACATCAAATGTGCCAGGCACCACGTCACTGCCGCAGCGCTCGAGGTTGCCCCGCGTCCAGGTAGATTGTGGAGCGTGTCGTGCCAATGAGGTCATCATTGTTTCATTACCACCCGGTCGTTTGAGTTGAATCCAAACGTGCCTGGCCCTCCTGCCAAGAGACTTGGGTGAATGTGGCTTCCTTTGATCACTGGGTGGACGTTGTAGGGAGAGCTCTGGTCCAGCCAGTCTGGGTTGGCTTGGCAGACCCAGAAGGTCGGAGTCAGTAGTCTGGATTGGTAGTTTGTCTTTACTCCTTTCTGCCATTGTCCGCCGAGAGTTTCAAGCCCAACTGACATCGTGTGGGTCAGTGAGGCTGCATCGGTGAGAACGTTGTGCTGTCATCCTGTATGCCGTGGCCGTCGGGGATCAAATAATGGGTCAAGACGACAGGGGATCCCATTCAATCTCTCCATTCCCAAACCCCCGTCAGTATGTCGTTCTTGTTGGCACCGGCGTTCTTCTGATAAGCCCACCTGCCGTTAGTTGGTCACATACGTGCGGTCCCTCGAGGCACCAGAGTCCGTTTCCGCCTATACTGCCACCGGCAGGGATTATAAATTCGGCACCGTCACACTCGCAGCATCGCCGTCCACCCCGAGTGTAGCGCTGCCATGGGAGAGCTTTCGAGTACGACCCTCTCCGTTTTTCAGAGACTCCTTGCCAAGAGGGCCACCGTTCAGGGCCAGGTGCGTAGGGAACTCGACACTGACAATGGTGGTGCTCATGTTCCCTTATCTTCAAGGGTGGTCTCCTGACCGGCCAAGATCCTACTGCGTACAACACCTCAGACCCGTTGAGGCTATGGATAATTCAACTCGGTGCGTCAACGCCAGTCCTTCAACCCCTTTTTTCTTTCTTTCGATGGTGCTTATGTAAGAACAGGCGTCATCATCATCATGGCCCAGCTACTCGGGTTCTTTCTAGGGAAAATCAAGCAACCGCGCGTCATCGCTGAGATCCTTGGAGGCATTCTACTAGGTAAACCCCTTGCCGGGCCCATGTGTTCGTATGGTATTCTGACCCTAGCCTCAAGGTCCCACTGCGCTCGGACGGGTTCCTGGTTTCACGAACCACATCTTTCCCGCAAACTCGCTTCCGTTTCTTTCCCTCACCGCCGAAATTGGGCTCTGTCTTTTTCTTTTCATCATCGGCCTTGAAATCGACGCCGGCATCATCCGACGAAATGCTCGTTTGTCGATCGTGGTGTCTCTCGCAGGCGTGCTGCTTCCGTTTGGCATCGGATGCGGTGTATCGGTTGCAGTATACCGTAATCTCATCGACCCGTCCACCAACTTCCGTTATTTCATGCTCTTCATCGGCGTGTCATATTCGATCACCGCATTCCCCGTCCTCTGCCGTATCCTTTCTGCACTCAAACTGCTTGATACGACAGTCGGTCTTATCGTGTTATCCGCGGGTGTTGCCAACGATGTCATTGGTTGGAGTCTCCTCGCGCTGGCTGTCGCATTTGTGAATGCGACATCGGGCCTCACCGCCCTGTGGACGTTTCTCACATGCTTGGCATACACCTTGTTCCTCCTCTTCCCGGTCAAATGGGCGCTGCTTTGGCTCGCGAGGAAAACGGGAAGCACCGTTCACGGGCCCAGCATGTTTTATATGACGGTGGTCATGCTTGTCCTTTGGGCCTCTGCCTTTTTCACCGATATCGTCGGAGTGAATGCGATTTTTGGTGCGCTCGGGTCACAGCGGCTTTGGTTTGTTGGGGTCCTCATCGGTTCTGTTTTTGCCTCGCAGGTGCATTCGTCGTTGGCGTTATCGTTCCTCGTGATGGTGGTATATCCATGTCCTTTGTGGAAAAGCTCGAAGACATGGTTCAGATCATTTTTGTTCCCCTCGTAAGCCCCAGATGCGTACACCATTTTATTTTACTCAACGTGCCTAGTATTTCACGATTTCCGGACTGAACACGAATTTGGGCTTGATCAATACCGGTACGGTTCGTTACGTAAAGTGTGACCTGGATATTAACATACTCTTTTCAGGCACTGCATGGGGATTCGTCTTTGCGATCGCGGTTCTCGACTTTAGTGGGAAATTCATCGGTTGCACACTCTCTTCGAAAGCACTCGGTTTCAACTGGCGTGAGGCGACCGCCGTTGGTTCTCTCATGAGTTGCAAGGGGTACGTTTCACTCAAACGATCGCTTGTCATGTCTTACTGTTGTATAGTTTGGTGGAGCTGATCGTCCTCAATATCGGGCTGTCTGCGGGAATCCTCACTCGACAGGTGTTCTCCATGTTCGTTTTGGAAGCATTGATCCTCACGTTCATGACGACGCCTTTCGTCAACTTACTTTATCCACCCAAGCACCGCACTTATGGACTTGGCGCTGGTATTGCTCATAGCCCAACCGGGGATGACAATGAGAGAGAGAAATCTATCGGTGATTCCGCTGAGACCGTCGGGGATGAAGGTTGGCGGCACCGATTTGCCGTGGTACTCGATGACTTCAGCCACCTGCCTGGCATCATGGCACTCACAAAGTTGGTCGTCCCTCCCACTTACGAGGACCCGAGGTCTCACGCTGCGAAATCGATAATGCCTGCTGTGAATGCGCTCCGTTTGATCGAGCTGTCAGAACGCACATCGACGATCATGAAATCAGCAATAACGGAAACGTTGATCAGCACCGATTCCGTGGTTGGTGTGTTCAAAATGTTTGGAGAGCAGAGCGACATACCCGTCTCTGCGTCATTGTCTGTCGTATCGCAAGATGAATGGGCTCATGC
>JBBPNQ010000695.1:0-12871 GCA_038090975.1 Boletellus pseudochrysenteroides
CCTTGAAACGGACACTTCAGACTTTGCCACCGGTGCAGTGTTATGGCTGAGGGCTACGCTACCCCAATTCCACTCGTGCTATGCTGCTCGGCAACCTCCGGCTCTGCGACCTCGACCTCCTCTCCCGAACCCGCACTGACCCCCGAACCCTCCGCCTGCTCCTCCTCTCCGACCTCGGCCTCGGCCTCGACCTTCTCTCCCAATCCAGCACTGAAGTACTGACCCCTGAGCCAGCACTGCCACAACGGGGGGTCATGCTCCATCAATATGTGGAAAAACAGTTTTTTGTCCGGTCTGACAAGGGATGCAATGAGACCACGAAGCCAACCCACCAAGCCCAATCCCACCCATCATCATCTTCCTAAGGAAGCCTCCTGGCGCCTGCGGGCGAGCCATGCGTAACGCATACAAACCTGACAAACCGAGCGCACCCGTCCCGGCGACCTTACAGGAAATGCATTCCTCGAACCCCCCCCCTACTGGGGGTGCTGAAATGGAGTAATCTGGAGAAGGAAAAAATGACTTTGACGTGCACGGTGATCCAGACATAGGAAAAGAACACTTCATGCAGACACGTTGGGATCAATCGTCAAAAATTATGCAATCTTCAGCTCATTATCACGGGTCGTGCTCGTAGGTTTGTCTTCGTTCTGCGACTGGACTATGATATTGGGTCAGATGGTCGAGCGCGCCGAGCGACAGAGGGCCTGGTAATGGTAGTTGAGACTTATCAAGTTCTACGCTAGGGCAGTATCGGCGGTTATCTTGCGACAGTGACACGTGACTGTTGCTATGTCTTTTCGCGGACATAGCCACGGCTGCGAGCGCTTGAGCTCCCCTAATGGCATTCCGCCTGTACAAAACCATGGTCGAAGCGATCAAACATGCGGGTTCAATGCTGCTATAATCCGGCTCTGTCTGTCACTTTCCCACGAAGTACAGGAACGAGGACAAAAGATTCCCTTTAAACTTGCTCAATACCTCATTGATTGGCACGTCGAACAGCCCCCCCTCAGCTCGAGTCGTCGTGCATGCACAGGGTTGACGGCCGTCGGTGCCTATCTATAGTATATCTAGGACACTTCGGCTGATATGACATGTTCCGTGGGGATGTCGAGCGATCTGACCACCCCAGAGCCACACCAGCCGAGGTAAGCGAGTAATGCTATACAGGACCGGACGTTTCAGAAAGACATGCTCGTTTCATCTCATCTTCTGACGCGACAGAACTGACAGAAGTATTGAAATTCATCTTAATGCTGGCGTCCGGTTGGGAAACGCGGCAGTAGTGATACCACAGCCACGCTTCTAGAAAGGAAAGATACTGGTGAGCTCTAAATATCCTATTAGACGGGCTGTTCTCCAACATATTTAATCTCGGTTCTCATGGAAGGTCATGGGACTCAATCATGTCCTTCGCCGTGTCGTCCCTACAAGTTGCTCTCGGTGTTCCATCAACAAGGGTCCCTATCGGCGTCACAACGTTTGTAACGTATGTCGCCCCTCCGCTGCTTTGCTACATCGTATTCGCGGTGTTGGCCATCACACCCCAGACGCGCTCTGTTCGAGTCGCATTATGGCCGGTCGTCGCGCTGCTAGCCTTCCGCGCAGCAGTCTCTGTGGACATATCACACGGAAACATCGAACGAAAATTCCTAGACACCCAACTTCTGGTACGTATCTTTCAACACAAACCTCTTTAAAAATGTCTCAGACAACAACTTGCACTTGTTTCTCTTTCAGAGCTTTATGTTAACTATTTCTTTTCATTCCCTTTCCTGGACATGGGCACAAAAGCCACTAGTGCGACACCTCCGTCCTGCAAACAGTTCTCCATCAACCATCATGGATGCTCTTGACCTCATCACAAACTTTCGCGGCCACGGCTGGGATTGGTCTCGTGGATCGTACGTCCCGCGCGAAACACGTCCAACTAATCGCATAGTATTTGCATTCTATGCACTCCTATCTGTGGTCGCGAATGCCTTGATATGTGGTGGCCTCCACCGAGCGATCCACACGTTCACTGAAGACGCCGGATCCAGCCCCGTGGTATCCACCATTTTCGACGAAACCCTTCCCTTCTTTGTGCGATACCTCCGAGCGAGCATCATCACCGTCCTTGCTGCTTATACAGCCTACACTGGCATGCAGTTGAATTACAGCCTATTAACCACCCTCGGCATTCTTCTGTTTGGTCAGGATCCCGCTCAATGGCCTCCTGCATTCGACAGCCCATGGCGCGCTACATCGCTCAGTGACTTTTGGGGTCGCCGATGGCACCAATTCTACCGCTTCATGTTTCAAACGGCTACTTATCCGTTTTCCGTTGTCTTTGGTCGGGCGGGTGGGGTTATCGGAGCATTCCTTGCGTCAGCGCTCTTCCACCACCTCCATATGATCACGTTCAATAGACAGTCGGAAATTTGGAGGATGCTCGTTGGGTTTGGGATAATGGGCCCGGGGATCCTTGCCGAGCGGCAATTCTACAAATTCACCGGAAGGAAAGTGGGTGGAGTAGCGGGGTGGATCTGGACGATGACATGGATTCTCCTGTGGGGTAATGTGATGGCTGATGGGCTCTTGAGATCCGGAATGTTTTCGCAGCCGAGCGCTATTGACAACGAGCTGTCGGTGTGGGTGTTGTTAGAGAAACTGGTGAGAGATTTCAATGCTTGGTTACATACCATTTAGAAAGAACAACAACCCTAGGGTTTGTTTAAATTCCCAACGCATAATTTAAATTTGAAAAGTAGAAAACCCTTGGAATGGACCGACTACCTGCATTGACACAGAATCACTGACCAACCACGCTACCTGCTACAAAAACATATGTGCGCCATGTTTGAACACTGAATCATCCACCAAGTCTGAGCCGTACTTAACGTTCATACCCATCCCTCGCCTCCTTTCCGCATCGACGTGGAAGGCGGCAAACTCGGCGTCAACGCAGCCAGACACGTAAACGCAAAAAAGTGATAGAATGAAATAAGGTGCAAACGCGAAGTCCTTTTGATGTTGTGAGATCAACCTGCAAGGACTCATAGATACGAGGACAGTAGATCAACACTGGTACCAATCCGCATGAGTGCAGCTCGACCGTGCGCTGACGCTCCTCAGGCCCGGGAGGGGTCTGGAGGAATGCAATGCAAATCTATTTAATCAGATACTGATTCAAATGAATCACTTTCGTCGGTACTTTGTTCCAGTATATGGGGAATGGGGAATAAGCAGCCCTGGTAAGAGGAGCTGGCACATACCTTTGAAGAAGCTTTCAGGAGTAAGCGAGTGGAAAGTCGTGATTAGTAACTGCCTAGTTCGACACCAGGCCAGTGTGTGGAGTAAGGAGTGATGAGTACCACGAGTGATTCAGCACATTTGATGGGGTGCCCGGCCGAGGTACCCGCCACTGTCCGATCTTGTAGCTGTCACGAATTCACCACAGGGAGAGAAACGAACTGCATCTACAAGTCCATCGTGTCGTAGTGGTTGTCCGGAGGGATTACCAAAAAGTGCGTCCTAGAAACGAGCAGCCTGAAGTGTGATCCTACGACGGACTCACAAGGATCAATCCGTCAAGGAAAAGGGAGAGTGATCCTATGTAGTCGGTATGACCAGTCCGATCAGATCTCCTGTCGCCAGAAAAGAATCATGTGACCACGACAGACCGACGTTCGCTGTCCGAGAGACGACGATCTTGTCATCAGCCCGACGTGACTCGGACTCGGTCCAACACGTCGGACCCCATGGTAACTCGGGTGTCTGTCAGCTTGGAGGTGCACCAATGCCATCGGTCGCTGGCGCACGTGGCTTAGTACAGAAGGCCCTTCGGAAACTCTGGTATCTCGGCCCAAACCGGGTGAGTCGGCGGGTTGCGCGGGGTCGGCCCGCAGGGAAATCACACCAAACCATGCACTTGGCGAGCAGGGCTAGGTTTCAACCAACCGCTTCCTTGCTTTTCGACACGACAGAAATATGAAAAGGCAGCAGGAAACCTTTTCTTATGGGAACCAGACATCAAGCATTAGTAGGAGCACCGCATCCGGTTAGACCGCCAGTGGCACCGCCTTCGGCGTTCGGCCAGACATTTACTTGATTTCGGTGCTCATTGGAGGGCGATTGAGAGGACTCAACCACTGGCATGTCCTTCGCCATGTCGTCCTCCTGGGATGCTCTTGGTATTCCATCGACAAAGGTTCCCATCGGTGTCACAACATTCATATCGCATATCATCCCTCCGGTGGCTTGCTATTTTGTATTCGCAGTTTTAGCTGTCACGCCACAGACCCGCGCTGTCCGAGTTCCATTATGGCCTGTCGTCGTGTTGTTGGCCTTCCGTGCAATTTTCTCCGTGGATATGTCACTCGGCAAGCCCGAGAAAAAGTTTCTCGACACCGACTTGATGGTGCGTATCTTTCAACACCATCCTCTTCAAAAACGACCCCGGACGACAGCTTACATAGTTTTCTCTTCCAGCTCTGCATGTTTATTATTGCTACCCATACCCTTTCCTGGACATTGTCAAAAAAGCCACTCGTGCGACACCTCCGCCCTGCGAACAGTTCTCCCTCCGTTATCATGGACGCCATTGACCTCACCTCAAACATTCGCGGCATTGGCTGGAATTGGTCTCATGGATCGTACGTCCCGCGCGAAACACGTCCAACTAATCGCATAGCATTCACATTCTATGCACTCCTTTCTGGGGTTGCGCATGCCTTGATATGCGGTGTCCTTTACCGAGCAATCCTCACGTTCTCTGCAGGCGCCGGATCCAGCCCCAAAGTATCCACTATTTTTGACGACACCCTCCCCTTCTTTGTGCGATACCTCCGAGCGAGCATCATCTCAACCATAGCCGCATTCGGCATCTACTCTGTCCTACAGGCGTCTTATGATGCATCAGCCGTACTTGGCGTTCTTGTCTTTGGTCAAGATCCCGCTCAATGGCCTCCTGCATTTGACAGCCCATGGCGCGCTACATCGCTCAATGACTTTTGGAGCCGCAGGTGGCACCAGTTCTTGCGCCATTCATTTATCTTGGGCGCTTATCCGCTTTCCGTCGTCTTCGGTCGCGTGGGTAGAGTTATCGGGGCATTCCTTGCGTCAGCGCTCTTTCACCACCTCACAATGCTCACGTTCAGTAACCAGTCGGATATTTGGAGCATGCTTGTTGGGTTTGGGATGATGGGCCCGGGAATCCTCGCCGAGCACGCATTTTATAAATTGACGGGAAGGAAGGTGGGTGGGGTAGTGGGGTGGCTCTGGACGATGGCGTGGCTTCTCCTGTGGGGTAGTGTGATGGTCGACGGGTTCGCGAGGGCGGGGATGTTCATGTCGTCGAGTCCTATTGATAGCCAGTTGCCGGTGCGGGCATTGGTAGAGAACTTGGTGACAGATTTCGATGCTTGGTTATATACCATTTAACGAGGTACAGCAACTCTTACAATTATTTGCTGGTTGGTATGGGATTTTGTGCCATTGCAATCTTGAAGAAACAGCAGCCAAATCTAAACTCTCCTGCAATCCCTTGGATCGCTTTTCGTCGGTGACACAACATCATCTCAATTTAGCTTTATTCTTCCGGGCAGATGCCTGCGATGAAACTGATTTCGCTTGGGAAGCGCTGCACTGCCTTTGGTTTCCTAATATTTAATCCCGTCGGGGGCCAAAGGCAATCATGTCCTCCGCCGTGTCGTCCCTGCGAGATGCTCTTAGTATTCTATCAGCGAAGGTTCCCATCGGTGTCGCAACATTCGTATCGTATGTCCTCCCTCCAGTGACATGCTACGTCGTATTCGCAGTGTTGGCCATCACGCCCCAGACGCGCGTTGTCCGAATTGCATTATGGCCTATCGTCGCGTTGTTGGCTCTTCGTGCAACAGTCTCCTTGGCCGTGTCACCCGACACATTAGAGCAAAAAATGCTCAACATTGACTTGATGGTACCTATCTTTCAACACCAGCCTCTTCAAAAACGACCCTCAGACGACAGCTTACATACTATTTCCCCCTCCAGCTCTGCATGTTTACTATTGCTGCCCATACCCTTTCCTGGACATTGGCCAAGGGGCCACTCGTGCGACATCTCCGTCCTGCGAATAGTTCTCCATCAACCACCATGGATACTCTTGACCTCGCTTTGAACCTTCGGGGCATCGGTTGGGATTGGTCTCGTGGATTGTACGTCCCGCGCGAAACTCGTCCAACTAATCGCTTGGCATTTGCGTTCTACGCACTTCTTTCTGGGGTTGCACACACCTTGATATCTGCTGTCCTTTACCGAGCAATCCACGTGTTCGCTGCAGGCGCTGGATCCAGTTCCGACGTACCCACCATTTTCGACGACACCCTTCCCTTCTTTGTGCGATACCTCCGATCGAGCATCATCGCAACCATGGCTGTCTTTGCAATCTATGCTATCTTACAGACGGATTACGACCTATTGACCGCCGTTTGCGTTCTTCTCCTCGGCCAAGACCCCGCTCAATGGCCTCCTGCATTCGACAACCCATCGCGCGCGACGTCGCTCTGGGACTTTTGGGGCCGCAGGTGGCACCAATTCTTGCGCCACATGTTCCTCCTGGGTGGCTATCCGCTTTCTATCGTCTTCGGCCGCGCGGGCAAGGTCGTCGGGACGTTCCTCACGTCCGCGATATCCCACCACTTCATGATGACCATGCTCGATCGCCAATCGGAGATGTGGCGGATGCTCGTCGGGTTCGGGATGATGGCTCCGGGAGTCCTCGCAGAGCGGGCGTTTTACGAGTGGACAGGCAGGCGAGTGGGTGGCAGAGTAGGGTGGGTTTGGACGATGGTGTGGCTTCTCCTGTGGGGTAACGTGATCGTCGATGGGTTCGTGAGGGCCGGCATGTTTGTACCTCTGGATTTTGTCGACGGTCGGTTGCCGGTGCGGGCGTTGGTAGAGAACTCGGTGATATCTTTCGATGCTTGGTTACATACCATTTAAATAACAAGGAATAGAAACCCTCGTGCAACGTCGCACTCGAACAGCGCCGCGGCGAGTCTGAGAATCCCCCACATTTGGTTCGATGCACCTGCCACCGAGATGATGGAGGTGGAGTATATCGTAGGACGACGAATGGAAATACTGAGTTCAAGTTGATACGTTCAGGACTGCGATGGATAGATATGATATAACCTAACCTACCTACTCGCGACAGTAAACCAAACGTCATCTAAGAGATGCAGTGTCCGTGTAGTGTATGATACAGATGCGCTACCAGTTCCAACTAAAGAATAAAGACGAACGAAAAGAACAGAGATTGGGGCCTAGAACACACAGAGTCGTTGCATCGGGAAACCGCCCCCCGCAAGAGCGGTATACGAGTAGGTTTGGTCGATAACTGGAGGGCAAATAGCCATGTCTGGAGCAGCGAGCGAACAAAGCTGCGAGAGTTGCGCATCGAACGGCATTGCCTCGAAGGGGTGGCCGTGGGGTCCGTAAGCGGCGTTGTCGACAGTGTAGTCACACCTGTCGACATACGAAGGGAGGGATGCCGCACAGCTATAAGGGTCGACATACTGGGGAAGGGAGCCGCCCACAATATGGTCATAGCCGTCGACGTGCGAAGGATGAGACGCTACATGGACCGTGGACGAGGAGACGGATGGGGGAGTAGACACAGGTATACTATGCGGGTCATTGAATTGCGCGAACCAATTGTCGAATGACATCTCAGAAACCGGCTGAGCAGGCATGTCAACGCTGTAAAGGTTTCCCTGCTCGGGTTCTGGAAGCTGAGGGTGATTGAAGGGTATTTCTGGCGCGAACGATAGTCCATGGACAACAGGAAGATACTCTGGCTCAACATTTAGCGCGAGGTGCAAGTCGTTGACCTGCGGGTGCCTGGTGAGAAGATGTGTGCCGAATGCTGCAGCGCTGATCCTGTTTCCCTCCTTCGAGCTGAGGTCATACGGTAAAACAGTTGAAGGGGGAGACACATCGAGACATTCGGGCAGGTACGGGAGAGGGGTGTGACAGATATCGAAGGATGTGTCCGACGGGGGGGTTGGGCTTGCGGAGCTACTCGAGGTCGACGACGAGGAAGTGTACGGAGATACCCTGCGACGCAGGCGCGCCTCCCTGCGGGTACTAGAGGTCCTAGAATTTGCTTTGGGTTCATATCCGTGAATCTCTTCCCGGTGCCTTGTCAGCGAACCGGGGTCACCACAGCTGAAGTCGCACCCTTCTGTAGGGCACTTCTTAGGACGCTGACCAGTGCTGTCAAACGCGTGAGCGAGGGGTGTATTGTACCATATGTGGCATACTCACTGTACGTTGATATGCGTAACCAGATTTGACCGTTGGAGGGCTTTGTATTGACATCCGGCGTAGGGACAGGAGTACATACTATTAGACCGGTTAACATCGCGTCAGGAAAGAATATCCGTGGGGGCACGTACAGTTCCTCCTTGTTCGCCGCGTGTGTCTTCATATGACGTGCGAGATCAGCCTTGCGGCCGATCTGCTTACCGCAAACGTCGCAGCTGACAGAGGTCTGAATTAAGTGGATGAGCGACACGCGCCCATTATGTGTACCACCTGAAGACATACGGTTGTTCGAGGTTTTGCCATGACGTTGAACGTGAAGATGATGGTCAGGTGGGGGTAGGATCCACCAATTGACGCGTGTGTGGGGAAAGGGACAGTTCGGTTGAACGGTGGGTAGAAGATTGCCGCTGGGGGTGAACCAACCCATGGTCTCCATGTGGGCAATTTAAAGGATTCTGGGTAGTCCACATCGTGACCTTTGGAACCGCTGATTGCGTCGGAGCAACTTTTCACAGCCACAAGAAAATTACCCAGTTAGGGAGCAATCAAGCAGAAAGGCTCAAGCGTCAGGGGGTGCCACTCGGGTAGGGGAGTGAGCCACTCGGCTAGTGAGGACAATACCAATATGGTGACAATCGATGATTGCGTCGGGATATGTTTGCCAAAAATTACCCAGTTTGGTAATCTTTCGAGTGGCTCAGGATGAGGGTCCACCGTTTGTCTTCGTTCGAGCGGGGGAATGTTTTCATGGGGATTAGAGTCGATCTAGTGAAGGATGAGTGGCCAAGTTGGTCACTGATCGTCCTGTTGCTTCTTCATAAGACAATTGAGCCCTTTTTGGAGCTTACCTCAGCATCTGGGAAGGGGAAAATAGCCCCTGAGTTCGAAAGCCTGATTGTGACTGAGACTGACCTGGTGTTTTTTTAGCCGTCCAGGAGGACCTACCATGCTGCTTCAAATCGATTTAGGCGTTCTATCGTTACGTGGAAGCCCTTACATGCAACACCCAAGTCAGAGCAGCGACCATTTTTGCAACAGACTACGTGAGATGTCAGACTGAATTATGGTCCAGGTTGCCCTGGAGGACTACGGAACTGGTCGGTAAATGTCCCCAGCATCTCTGTGGGGGTCATATTCCATCTCACCACACTGCCTGCCAGAAATCCTGTGTGATAAAACGGCGTATGCATATCAATATTTTTTCTGGTCTGACAAAAGAATGCAACGAAACCACAAAGTCGACTCACCAACCCCAATACCAGCCATCACCATCTTCCCAACGAAGCTTCCTGGCGCTTGTGGACGAGTCATGCGTAACGCATACAAACCCGTCAAACCGAGCGCACCCGTCCCGACGACTCTACAGGAAATGCAGTCCTTGTACTCCCAGTGCTCCTTTTCTTGTGATGAGGCCCAAGTTGACGAATCTGGAGAAGAAGTAGGTAGAGACTCGGTTGTCTTCGATGCACGCGGTGGGGCAGACATGGTAGGAAAACAACACTTCACACGCGTACGCTGGGGTGTTCCGTCAAAAATGCGAAGAACCGGGGCCTGCGGAAGAGAGCTTTGTGTTAGGCACGTCTCGGACAGCTGATGGCACCGTACTCACCGTCAGTGACAGCGTAGGACATACTAGGCAACTTTTCAAACCCAGTGCACCTTCAGCCACCACCGGCCCGCGAACCCGGAGATTACAGTACAGAACCAGGACGGCACAGAAAGTCCACAACATCCTTGTCGACATTTAAATTCACTTGTGTACCAAGAGACCTAATCGATAACCTGGGTGATGTCAACCCATGTTGCATTTGAGAGAACGAACAATTCGCTGGAAAGTTTCTAGCAATTAAATGGGAGAGTACTCGTCCTTTCCCTCTTGGGTTTCGTCTTGCAGGCTGTTGAATGTCTGCAGAAAATGTAGTGATGGCAGAGGTGATGTAACCGTCGGTGTCGTCTGTGCTTAGGCGCGCGTCGAGGCATGGATTCAGAAACAAAATGTTCTCGGTGATAACACGTAAACTCAACCTTGATGACATTGCATGTGAGCGTACGTTATAACTGTCTAAACGCCACATAGAAGATATGGTGGCGAACAAATGCCATGACCGGCGGCGAGGTGATGGAAAGGCCACAAGCATAGAACGTGGGGGTGAAGGCCAACAACAGTTCAGTGTACACGGAAATTAGCGATTCTTAGAACTGCCAGCGTGGTTGCGACACCCAACGAGAACGCCGCGAGGAGCCTACTATCAAAGACCTTGACGGAAGCTGTCGCGACATGGTCGGCTTGCACCTGTGGCCGTGGTGCTTCACGATCGTATGAAGTCTTGATAGCGAGAGGTGTGTTGTGCGCTTGCTCCAGGGCAGGGAGGCCATCGAAACTACGGGTATTTTCGGCAGTCCACCACGCCTTGATGCCGTTTGGTGCTTTTTCCGCGGGGGATACTTGTGCATCCACCCGCTCAAGGTTGTCACAGAACCGCTCGAGTTGCGAGCGCTGGCCAATGAATTTATATTGTGGGATGCCAAAGCCACAGGACTAGGGATGTTCGGGGCGACGGCTCACATAAATGCGTGCGCTCGAAGGTGGGAACGGGGTGCTCACCGTAGCGACCTTGTGCACGTCAATGACGATCGCTGCGCGGGAGCCTGCCTTGCGACTCCCCGGAGGTATGAGCGCATCATATTCTGGCGTCCCAAACTCATGCACGGTACCTGCAATGCGCCGCCGACAGTTAGTCCGACGCGAGCACTCTGAAGAGCATGCACGGGTACGTTACCTGTTCCCCACATTCTCAAGATCCGAGGCGCGCCCTCAAAGGCATGTAACATGACTGTAATCCTAGCATTTCCGGGCTCACGCATGTGCGCGATGGTCTCCACACCTACCGTGCTGGTGTCAGTCACAGACCGGGGTAAGTAGGGATAGGGGGTACTAACCACTACCAGTCATGTCCTCATACCAAACGCGGTTCTTGTTCAGGATGTGAAAGCTCTCGATGTGCCCCTTGGGCGAGAGATTGACATGCCCATTGAGCGCGGCGGTGGCCACCCAAAACATCTTTTGTTTCGCGATCCATCCGAGAAGTTTGTCTGGGATCTCATCGTAAAAGATGGCCATGATGCTGTGCAGTATGGGTCGAGATAGCGAGGGAAAGAGACAAGAAGAGAAGGAACATGGGTAGATGATGCTGGCAGTGGTCGGCTACTGCGTGTAGTTACCGGCAGAGCGCTGTCTGGCACTGCCACCACGGACAAGCTTGTCTTGTACGATGGACGATGTCGATGAACAACGCGTCTCACTGGGTGTCCTCATCCACCAAATAGACCACATTTTGGCACCTTCCGGACCACTCGACAATGCCACGCTACCTCGCGTACCCGTGATTCGTATATACGGCGCCTCTTCCACCGGTGAGAAGGCGTGTGTCCATGTCCACCAAGTCTATCCGTATTTCTACGTCGAATATCCTGGAAACATGACTCCAGATCACGGTAAGCCCCCTTGTTTGTCTGTAATAGTTGTTTCATTTGCTCGCCAGTAAACCATTACATTGCCCAGCTAACCCTATCCCTCAATCATGCTATTGCGCTCTCGATCAAGCGTAATCCCACTTCCCCCAGTTCCCAATTCATCCGTGCCATCATCCTCGTGAAAGGCGTTCACTTTTATGGATTTCATTCTTCCTACACCCCGTTCCTCAAGATTCTCGTCGTAGATCCTGCATTTGTCAACCGAGCAGTGACCTTATTGCAATCCGGCACAGTCATGCATACCATGTTTCGTGTCTACGAGAGCCACCTGAGCTATCACCTCCAGTTCATGTGCGACTTTGGTTTATACGGCTGTGGTTGGATCAACCTTGACCAAGTCTGGAAACGGGGCGTTGAGGAGGACGATCCGGACCTGGATGCACCCAACGCGTTCAAGCTGTCTCCCCACTTTCGACAGTCGCGCATGCCACTTGAAGTCGATGTGGCCGCACATCAAATACTCAACCGACACCAACTTTCTGCGCGTCATGTGCACCACAAGTTGACCATTCCAGCGCCACCGATGCCATCTGACCCTGTCGTCTTGAGTGTCCGTGAACTTTGGGAAGACGAACGCCACCGCCGAGCCGCCAGGGGCCTGTCCCCAACCCCCAAGGCGCCGATCGACTTGAGCAAGTCGTCGAGAGGGAAAGGTGGGGATTGGGCTGCTGAGGCGCGATGGTGGGAAGAACTCCGCGATAAGATCCAGAGAGAAAAGGGAGACGATCAAACGATGGTTGAGGGTGAGGCACACTGGGAAAAGTGGGTCATGACGACATTTGAGAGCGTGGAGGCGCTCTGGGGACCAGAGTGGCGAACTTGGAAGCCTGGGCGGCCTGTGCGCGAGGACCCGGGTGTCATCCCCTCACAGGCTGAAGCAGAGGAAATGGAGAATCCTTTTGCACATTCCAGCCAGGGTGAGCTGTGCATTGGCACTGGTGCTCCAAAGCACGTTGGTCTGGATGTCGACGAGGCAATCTTGTCAAGCCAAGATATCGACCAGACGGCAGAAGAGGATTGGCCAAGATTGGCTGATGATGAG
>JBBPNQ010000696.1:0-12864 GCA_038090975.1 Boletellus pseudochrysenteroides
CAGAACACCCGCCATCGCCGACAAGGACCCCCTCATCAGCTTTGTCGACGCCTCCCCGTACGACCTCATCCCCCCGCCGACGCCGACCAGATGCTCTTTGGCCCCCTCGACCTCGACGATCACGCCCTCCTCTCCCCCTCCTGGGATCCCGCCCGCGACCTCGTCTACAATCAGCCCATCTCCCCCATCCTCTCAGACAATCCCGCCTCCCCCTGCCGCGCGTCCGACTTTGATATCTCGGACGCGTCGCCCAGCAGCACCCCCCACGACTCCCACTCCTTTGGCGGCTTCGACGATGTGCAGCCCATGTTCGATCTCGACGACCCCCATCTTTCTCAGTGGCTCAACGACCCCCACTCTCCCCTCGATCCCTCCTCTTCTTCCCCCATCCCCATACGTGGCTCCCAATCAGACCCGCAATCCCCTCCCGCGTTTGTTCCGTACGGCACCCATGCGTTCCCCCAGAACACCTCCTTCTCCCCATCTGATTTCGCTGCCCTCCATCCCCTCCCTCGATCGCTATCGCCGACCGAGTTTTCAGATGGCTACCTCAGCTCTCCCGGTCTCGGTGTGGCCTCCATCTCTCCTGCGGAGACGTCGCTGAGACCGCCCGCGTGGGCATCGCAACTGTGGGAGTCATCTCATTACACACCCTCCCCCTCAGCCCGCCACCCGCCCCTATCCGAGAACCCTTACACAGCCAAGGGCCAGCGATTTCAGCCAAGAAGAGACGCCAATCCCCTGGGCCTGATGTTTCAGTCATCGAGTGCTCCATCCCCCAACGCCGCCACCCTGACACGGGCCTACAGCCGTCGTGCAGAGTCCGTCTCTGTTAGTGACGACCGCGATGCCACCGTGCGACGCAGAAAGAAGCTGCCACCAGACGAGCCCCCAAACGATGTGAAATCTTCTGAATCCCGTACGTGTATATCTCTGATCAATATCCGTTCCTTCTGTGACTGTCGTTATGCTGATTACCTCCTTCGTTATCTCCGATGTAGCTCCCCTCAAATCTGTCTTGAAGCAGCCAAAATTAGCACCATCCGCTTGGCAACTTTACTTCACGGATTGGATCCAGCGCCACCAGGCAACGAGCACAAGGAAACTCAACGTTGCGCAGGCTGCCAAGGAAGCCGGTCAGGAGTACGCGAACCTGACCGCGGAAGAAAAGGAGGTATGTGCTGCGCCGCGCCTTCGTGAGAACTGCTGCCGATCTGGGCTTCCATGATTAGCCATACAAGCAACGATCCCTCGTCCTCAAACAGGCACGCGAGCGCGAGAATGCTGCCTACATGCGGACCTTGACACCGGAAGATATCAAGCGAGAGAATGCCTTCCGGACCGCACAGCGCAAGGCGGGTCGGTCTCGGAAGAGCAATCTCAAGGACCCCAATGCCCCCAAGAAGCCGTTGAGCGCGTACTTCATGTTCTTGCAGCGCATTCGTTCGGACCCCGTGCTAGTGAGGGAAATCTTTGGCGACGAACAAGAGACTACCAAACAGAGCGTGTTGGCTGCTGCAAAGTGGCGATCGATGACTGACGACGAGCGCAAGGTCTGTCGATATCATTCCTATTATTACACCGCGTACCCATTTCCTCCTCAGCCGTTCCTAGCTCAGGCAGAGCAGGAGAAGCTCGAGTATGAGGCAGCGCGAAGACTCTACGAAGAAGGCACGACCGGCCTTGGTATTGGGACGAGCATCAACTTTAGCATTCTCCCTGGATCTCCGTCCGAGAGCCCATTCCGCGCGCTCCGCTCTATCAAATCAGAGTCGTTTAGTTCAGAAAGCGAAAGCGATGGTGTGGGCCCGGAGGATGGTATCAACAGATATACCCAGATTTAATTTCACGTTTTCTTCGCGATTGACAGATGCGCATTATGCTTTGTTCTTCCTGGGTTGCTAATGATCTTATGCCCATTGGTTCCTTCGTTCACGACACCGGACTCTATACCGACGATTTCCCTCGTGGTTGGTCACTGTATTGTTAGAACACCTCATAGTTTACTTGTGCATATACCTCGTGACTTGTTTAGCGAGAAAGTACACGAATTCGTTACAGTACATTGATAATATTGCTACGCTGACAGATGGACAACCATCTTCTGATGAGGAGCACCGTCTTCATCAAATTCATCCCCCTATTCGTGGAGATTGAGTCCGTATCGATAATCGTGAGCAAGTGGGAATATCACCTCGGGTTGATAACCACACCTTGAATGGGAAAAAAAATTCAGCCCGTATGAAGATGAGATATGAAGCAGACCTGACATACTTGGAATAGAACCCTTTAACGGGCAATTGCGAATGACAGACGACCTGGGCAGGCTGCAATGCTCCCATCCGCTTCGCATCGTCTTGCACCCATTGATGCAGGGCAAGCACGAGATCGCGCCCAAAACGATATTGCCGATATGGCTTGAGAACAGCCAGGCGGCTGAGCTTGTAATGATTGGGGCCTTCCACTCTGTAGGCTCGTATTGTCCCAATGGGTGTTAGGAAAGGTAGCAGTCGGAGCAAGAAATGGGTGGCTGTCGGATCATGCCTGCACTCGTAAAGGGGATATTAATAATTGGCATCGACGATGGGGATGCGGACGCCCGGGGGAGGTGCGATTGGAAAGAAAACATACTCGTCGATCTCTGCGACCAATGAGAACTGTTGCTCGCGTACGAAAACGTCGATCCTCACGCCGATGCACTGATCAAGCAACGGCTGTCTCTGCTTGTCGCCTGGTGGGGGGATGGCGATGATTTCATGGGGTGGGATCCCAGGAGACGCGACAGGATCCGACATGGAGAGCTCTGTCACACAGCACACTGGAAGAGGCTCATCCGCGGTACTCACATGGAAGCAAAAACGAGACGTGGCTCGAGCCGGGGGTCCGGATGGATTGCTGGGCGGGCGAGTCAAAGCGCTATCAAGCCGGCGTCGTGTTGGCACACCGGACACACATGTGATGCCGGATGCGGGCCGAAACTTTATTTATTTATTTTACTGCAGCAAGTAGGCAATAATTACATAATAACCTGCACCTGTGGAAAACTACGGCGAACACAGTGGTACCAGGTCCATCGTTGGGTAGGTTCGCGTTCCGTCTCAGTGTCTGGTTGTTTATGCGCATGTCAGAAGTGGGTGTCTGGTCCGGGGCTCATGGTCGAGCGTCTGGCAGCAGCCATAATATCAAGACCATCCATCCTAAAGTCGCCTCTCCTCTCCATGACACGGCCATCAAGACGTCCATTTCCCGCAGACTTCTTTTCACCTCTGCCCCGGGAACGCAAGGGAAAGGAAAGGGCCGTAGAACCTCTTTCCGTCGAGTGCAACCAATGCTCCCTTCCCCCGTCCAACTCCTCTTGCGTTGCTCGGCATTCTCCGTGGTGTCCAAGTACGCCGTTTGCTTCATATCCGCCCGTGTCCCGACTGACGTTCTCGTTCTAGTCCGAAATCGACTGTTCATGATGGACCAAGTCATTCCGCGTCGCTCACAACCCCTTTCCCAACCTCCCCAGCGGTGTACACGGCGTCATTCTTCATCTGCTGCACGTATCCTCTCATCTCAGACCCGCTTACTCGATTGGCCACAAACCGTCCGCCTTCCGCACGAACCCGAGGACCCTGCCGATAATCTCCGTTCCCTTTTGACTGCGCGAACCCCGTTCGATCCAGAACGCGCTTGGCACATTTACATGGAATCAGTCCAGGTCAACTCCATCCTTACCCCAGGAGAGCAACTGCAGTTTATCAAACGCGTTTTCGATGCATGCGAACTTTGGGGCGATACTCCGCCGGACTTGCCGTTGTTGTATACCTGGGGAACACGCCTCGAACCTGTTCTACGGAATTTGAAGTCAAAATTGGAGGTTGGTTCTCCAGAGATCGTCTCTGTCAAGTGTTTCACCGCCCAGGTTCATGCTTGGCTGGGTGATGTGGCGCAAGCATCTCAATTGGCTCGGGAAATTCGAGAGACTTGGCTCAGCCGTGCCGAAAAGTGCACTCTCTTGTGTGTCTATCGAAATTTGTTGGTTCTCTTGCGCTATCAACAAGGGGCCTCGCATGCTCTCGATCTACTCGTTCGAGAGTGGAAGTTTCTAGATACCTCTAGTCATACTCGAACCATTCCCCTCCCCCAGGCTGCGTCGTTCCGCAAGGCGATCCACAATTTACTTGCGGACATCCCCGATGGAGCCGGTCTGCTGCTCTCGCGCTCAAAGGCGGACCAACACGATCGATTATGCATGGGCAAGTTGCTTTTGGAGGCATACTGTGCCAAGGAACTACTTCACAGGGCGCATGCCCTGGTACTGGAAATGCGCAGACAGCAACTGCCCATCGACTTCCATGTCCAGACCAAGTTGACCCGATCGCTTGCACGGCGGAATTTGTTTGTTCTGGCGCACGAAATATTCACATCCATAGATCCTTTGACCGACCCTCGACTGTATTACTCGACTGGACTCCATCTTTATGCGCGTCGTGGCGACGTGGATCGTGCAGAGCAGTTTTTCCACAAGCACATCGACAACAACTGGTCGATACCAGTTGCACGGTGCATGCTGATGCATGCTTATGCGGTCGCCGGCAAGGCGGAAACGGTGGTTGAACTCTTTCACAAGTTTTTCCCAGAAACCCCGGGGGGCGACTTTCTCGCTGAACGGCCAGGGGTTATACATTACTCTACTGTCATCCTCGCCCACGCGGAGCTGGCCAATTTTGATGGTATCGACCTCTGGTTAGAGAAGATGCTCCAAGCTGGCTGTCGTCCAGATGGTCATGTTTACAGTATCATCCTTCAAAGTTTTGCGAGGCACGGAGATGTCGACGCGGTGGCTGCCACGCTTGATCAAATGCGTGCTGCGGAGCTCAAGCCTGATCGCGTCCACTTCACCAGCGTTGTCACCCTTCTCGCCCGGAGGAAAGATGCTGTGGCAGCAGAAGCATTTTACTTGCGGGCCTTGCGTGAGGGCGTCACCCCCGATCGCATCATGATTACCTCTCTCATGAATGCGCACGTGGAAGCCGGGTCTTGGGAAGGCGTTGTCCGTATCTTTGACTACCTTCGACAATCTTCACGCTTTCGTCACGATCTATCCATCGAAGTCTATAACACCCTTATCAAGGCTTACGTTCTCATCGGGACACCCTTCCGTGTCGTACTTGCCATCTTCCGCAAACTCACGCGAGTTGGCGTACGCCCTGACGGTTATACGTACGCCTTGGTCATTCAATCCGCTTGCGACGCTGGGAAGATGAATGTCGCCGAGGAACTGTTTGCAGAGATGGAAGAGAAGGCAAAGTTTTGGGGAGCCGTCTGCCATCTCGACGCATATGTCCTTACCATTATCATGGCTGGGCATGTACGGCAGCGATCTAAAGCTCGTGCAAGGGCCTGTTACGAGGATATGCAACGTCGTGGGATTAAGCCTAGCTCTGTCACCTATAAGCAAGTCCTTCAGGCATACGCAAACGACCGAACGGAAGAAAGCTTGAAAATTGCGGAGTCATTCCTAAGACAGATCATAGATGCAGACGCGGATGACCCTAGCTGGACTGGTTCCGAATCTCGCTCGTCTGCTCTTGGGAACATCTACAGCCCACTTATGCTGGTGTATGCAAGGAAAGAGAAGCCCGAAAAAGTAGCACGGTTGTTTAATGGGATGTTGGAAGCTGGCGGGGAGCCATCTTTGGAGTCTCTCACTATCATTCTGGACGTTCATCGCCGCACGAACAACATTGACGTCGTTCGCCAGCTATGGCCGCAAATCTGGGCACTCGCACTACGACTCTCTTACGCCCACGAGCTCTTCAAGGGAGAAGAAACCACCCCCACTCCTGTAATCAGGCGACGCTCGAATCTCCTTTGCATGCCGTTGTCTATCTATATTGATGCCTTGTCTGCGGCCGGCGAACATCATGCAGTATTGGATGCTTGGACTAGGGCAAAAGCAGAAGGATTCAGTTTCGATGCACATAACTGGAATCATTTAACGGTCGTTTTAGTCCGAGCGGGCGAGCTAGATCGTGCCTTTGAGGTGCTCGAGCGGGTCCTCATTCCATATTCGCGCAACAGCCCTGTCATCAGGGACCCGCGCCCTGAATCACCATTCGTGTTCGATATGATAGACCCTGATGTGGACACGCCTGCTTCGGACGCGCCTATGCACCGAAAGGCACGGAGAGCGAAAGCAGTCAAGAATGCGACGAAGACGGCAGGATCTATGCTGGCAATGTCGGAAGAATCGACCGATTTCGCACATCCCCTGCATATCCTTCATCAAGTCATCCCTGGTTTGTCCATGTGGCGCCCGCACGCTGTCACGTTACAAGTTTTGTCCAAAGTTCTCGGACATTTACAAAGAGGTCACCTTGTACAGCCAATCCGCGCTCTCGATGTGCCGCCAGCCGCACCACAATATCGCACCGACTCGCAATGCCAAGCGGAGATTGCCAGTGCCACACTTGAGCGCATTTATCGCAATTATCCTGAAGCCGTCCGCGCAGTCCTCCTTTACGAACGAGAACAGGCCCGGCGTGAAGCAGTACAGCGGTCACCCAAGCAGTGGATCAAAGTGAAGCAACAAGGAGTGGATACATTAGCTGATGGAGACACTATCGGGTTGCATGAGTAATGGATGATAGACTGGGACGCGTCGGAAATATCCATTGCCAAGCCCCAGTCTACATCATGTGTCATCTGATGATTCGGATCCGTCTGAGTCGCCCTCACGATGTGGTCTTCGGCCATGTTTACCGGTACCATGTCGGTTCCTCTACACAGGGCCGGTCGTAGTCAGCTTCCGGTGCGTTCGGAAGAAGGAAGGATCTTACCAATGGGAGCTTTTGGCCTTGATTGCCAAATGCAATTGAGAGGGCAGTGGTTTCTTATGGGAAGAAATGTGAATCTGGGTGACCAATAGACTCCGTTTTACATACCTGGAACTCCCGGGAATCGCTTGGCGGAGAAAACGACAAAAGGATCCGTGAAAGTCTGGGCCAGAACAGGAGATATATTTGTGTGGACGCGCAGTGCGCCGGCCTCGGGAGTGGGTGAGCTAGGATAAGAATAAGACGATCAATTACACAGCCTTGGGTTACGGAAGAAGTAAACATGCGCACTCTCCAACATTCATTAGTCGTAACCGGAGTCGAAAGGTCCCTGGGAATATATTTTGAGCAGAGTTAATGAAAGAAAAACTAGCTCGTGATAAAGTTGTGCGAACCTTCCGTGCGGACGGACAGGTCCTGAAAGAGGAAGAAGATCCCGGGTGTCTGGTGCTCATCCAGGAGGCGACAAGCGTTGGAAGAGAGGGGTCCTACAAGTGTGCGCGTATATATATGCCGGGGAAGGGGATGCGACGCCAGATGTGGTGAGGACGACGACGACGCACTGCTTTGTGCATTGCTGCCCTGATAGTATGGTGTTTGGGGGGACTGTTGTGGATATGGAGGGCCGCCGTAGAGATCGTAATTTGCTGCATACGAGTCCTGTTGAGGTTGGTTCCATTGATGGTATTCACGCCCGTCGGGTTGAGCCGTTGGGTGATAAGGGCGATTTGAAGGATCGATGTCGTGGTTGTGGTAGACGCTAGGTTGAGAATGGATGGGCGTTTGGTATGACGACTCGGCACCAGGCCAAGTGCGAAAGGAGGTGGTTGGCTCGGCATCCGTACGATAGGTGGACGGACTACTCCAGGAGTCGCCAGTTGTAGGAGCTGGTATATGGCTTCTTGGGGCATTGCGAAGAGGATGGCATTGAAGGGTGTGGGAAGCATGGGGACCGGTATGAGGGTAGGGCCAGCCATCGGGGGGGTCGGGGGATGTATTGTAGGGACCCGAGTGGGAGTATGCGATGGCATCGGGCATCGAGGGCTCTGGGGGCGTATAAGGGTAGCCAGGGGAGGTAAACGTGGGGGAGGATTCTGTTGGCATGATGGTGGTCATGACTGGCTAACGGACAGATTGATATTGATCTGCCCTGGGAGGGGAAGGCATGCATACCTGCGGGTCTAGGGAGGGGCGGTGTGGATCGGGAGCTGAGTGTGGGGTGGAGTGGGAGGAGGGTGGGCTAGGGTGGTCACTGCGAGGCGAGGCTGCGGACGGAATGGAGCCGCGGGACTTTTTTGGCTTTGCGGTCGCCGCAGAGACGTGGCGGTCGGTGGAGGAGGAGGGGTGGAGGACAAGGTTCATTTCGCGCTTGCCGTCTGCCGACCACAGGTCCACGGTGACGAGGAAGAAGGAGGAGTCGAGTTCGCTGTGGACATGGGGAGTGTGAGAGGGAGGGGGGAGGGAGGGGGACGTACTCGACATCGACTGGCGAGCTGTCTTCCCTGCGGACGACCATCTTGGCGACGGCGGCGGGGGCAAGCGGACGACGATCCTTGGGCAAGGGGTAGTGAAGACGCGTGGACGTGGCGGACGTGGCGGGGACGCACCTTGTCGCCGAAGCCGCACATGCGCGCGCGGAGGGGATGCTGGACGACCTGGAGGGAGTAGTGTCTGGGAGGGGTGAGGACGGGCACGGCGACGGGGAGGAAGCCGTACCTGCGCCCGCACCACTGGCCCCAGCAGTCGAGCGGGCGGTCGTCTGCGCTGGGCCTCTGGATCATGCTGGGGGAGAGCGACGGTGCGAACGGCGATGCCGCAATTTAGACTCGGAATCAGATTAGATTATTTACTTGCTTGGGTAAATGAAATAAAATAAAATAAAATAAAAATCCGATAATCCACCACCATGGCCGACGCGAAGACGGTCCTGCGCGACCTCGCCCGGCGCCCGGACCTGGCCAACAACGCCTGCGCCGACTGCAGCAACCCGAACCCCCAGTGGGCCTCAGGTACCGGCTCCCCCTCTCTCTCCCCGTGCCCGTCTCCACCTCCCTCCAGTCTCCTTCGCCGTCTTCCTCTGCCTCCAGTGCGCCGGCGTGCACAGAGGCTTTGGCGTGCACATCAGGTATGCCCCTTCCCCGCGTCGGTGCCCCTGCTCATCTCCACCAGCTTCGTCAGATCTGTCTCCATGGACACCTGGCAGGATGATCAGCTCAGACGCATGCAGGTCCGCTTCTCCTTCGCTCTCCCTCCCTCCCCCCACATCTCTCTCTCCCAGCTCGGCGGAAATGCGCCCTTTAAGCATTTCATCCTCGCCCACGCGCCCGAACAGGTCGTCATCGACCCGCATGCGCTCTATCACTCTTGGGCTGCTGCACAGTATCGCGAAAAGGTACTCCATTCCATCTTGCCTCCCTCGCTCCTGCTCAGCCACCCCAAGTTGGACTATGCCTTGGTCGGAAAGCCCTGGGCGCCCTCCGCCCCCCCTCCCAATCTCCTTGCGGCCGCCAGCCTCCCGACCCGTCCTTCATCCGCTCAGGGTCTCCGCAAGTCCCGTGCTTCTGCTCGCAGTCCGCCTGCCAGCCATGCTGCATCCCGTAACCCTTCTCTCTCACCTTCGCACTCTTCCCACGTGCCCCAAAAGTCCGCGAATGAAGCCTACTTTACCTCTCTTGGCCATGCGAATGCCGCTCGCCCCACCGACCTCCCCCCTTCGCAAGGTGGCCGTTATCAAGGTTTCGGCAATGCTCCCTCTCCCCCTTCGTCACAGCACCCGTCTTTCAGCCTCACTTCCGCCGCTGCCCCATCATTAGCCGACTTTCAGGAGAACCCTGCTGCCGCCTTGAGTAAAGGGTGGTCCCTCTTTTCCGCCGCCGTTGCAGGGGCCTCCCGTGTCGTAAACGATAATGTGATCCAACCAGGCATGGAACGTGTCATGGACCCCACCCTCCATGCCAGTGTTCGTGGCTACGTCTCCGAGGCCCAGAGACGTGCACAACTCGCCGGCCAGTCTGTCAACCAATGGTCAACCGCTCAGCTCGGTGTCGACGTCGCCGATCATCTCAACGGCGTGGTCGGTGCAGTCAAGGATAGAGTTGGTCCCGGTCCTTCCGCATCTGGGTATGGCACTCTCCCGCTACACGAGGACGATGAGACGTCTGCATTGTACGACGATACCAACGACTACCCGGACACTTCATCCTCACACACGCGTAAGCCGGACTGTATCTCTCACACGACCCCATCTCCGAGTGATGGCGAGGCAAAAAAGGACGACGATTGGGATGAGTGGCAGGATTTCTAGACTTGTTTAGTAGACGCGGCGCTTGTCAATAGTACGATCGTGGCTAATTGATCGGACCAAGCCGCTAATAGTACTTGCGCGCTCACGGCCAAAAGCTCAGTTGCACTCAAACATGTTCCAAGCTGCGCTCGCCAGATCAACACACTTGACCACTAGGCGGCTGTACCATCCTTCCGTCCTTCCGTCCTTGGTCTCTGCCACCTCACCCGAGTTCCAGCAGAAAAGCCAGAGCATGGATGTCCTCGTCTCGGATCTGAGAGTCAAGATTGCCCACGCAAAGGAGGGCGGTGGACTTAAGGCTCAGGAACGGATGCGAAGCAAAGGCAAGAGGTTACCGAGAGAGAGGTCAGTCTCCATCCCCAGTCGTCACCACATCTTCACGCTGGTCTAGGCTGTCATTACTCCTGGATCCAAACACGCCTTTCCTAGAACTATCCCAGCTGGCTGCACAGGATGTATATCCGGGTGAATACATTCCCGGTGCCGGAATCATTACGGGCATTGGGCGAGTGGCTGGGAAGGAATGTGTGGTCGTGGTCAACGATGCCACTGTGAAGGGAGGGTCATACTATCCCTTGACGGTGAGCAGAGTCGCTACTTTGACCCTGTTAGGAGTCCTGACACATCTTCCGTAGGTAAAGAAACACCTTCGGGCTCAGGACATAGCTCGAGAACATGGGTTACCCTGCATTTACGTTGGTAGGCGTTTCTCATCACTGCTTTCGGTTTCAGCCTAACCAGACGCAGTGGAATCCGGGGGTGCTGCTCTTCCCCATCAGGCTAATGTGTGTCCAACATCTCGAATGCATCAGGATCATGCGCGTTAATACTGCTGATACCAGGTATTTCCAGACAAGGACCACTTTGGTCGAATTTTTTATAACATGGTTCAGTGGAATCCTTGTGAGACTATCGGCCAGACTTGACACACTCTTAGGCCCAAATGTCTGCACTCGGCATTCCACAAATAGCGTTGGTGCATGGCATATCTGTTGCCGGCGAGTCCGCAATTCATTTTCTTGATTCCATGCATTTACGTATAATAGGTGGCGCTTATGTCCCTGCTATGGCCGACGAGAACATTATTGTGCGCGAACAAGGGCGCATCTTTCTTGCCGGTCCTCCATTGGTCAAAGCTGCAACAGGCGAGGAGGTTGACGAGGAAGTATTAGGAGGTGGCCAAATGCACTCCAGCGAGAGTGGCGTAACCGATCATCTTGCAAGAGATGATGAACATGCGATAGCTATCGCACGGGGTATCGTCGGTGACCTGGGCACTGCAAGTGGACAGGCCGTGGGGGTGAGCATCTGGCACAGTATCTTACGTCGTGTTACTAAAGATAAGCCAAAGCCTTCTGTGTTGCCAGAAGACCCGTTATACCCAGCTTCCGAACTACATGGTATTGTCGGTACTGATCTCCGACAAACCTTTGACATGCGAGATGTCATTGCACGAATCGTGGATGGTAGTCGGTTCAGAGAATTCAAGAAGGAATACGGCTCTACAATCGTGACTGTAACGGGATTTCCCTTGAGAGTGACAACGAGGTTGATGTTTCGCGTCTTGCCAGGGATTTGCACACATCCACGGGTATGAAGTTGGTATCGTCGCCAACAATGGTATTCTCTTCTCTCCCTCTGCGTTAAAGGCTACCCATTTCATCCAACTTTGTTCTCAACGAAGGATACCGCTACTTTTCCTTGTGAATGTTACCGGTGCGTTTTGTCCCTCGTGTTGTAGAGCATGCATCTTGATCCTGCCGCAGGTTACATGGTAGGTTCAAAGGCCGAAAGGGGAGGGATAGCAAAAGATGGCGCAAAGATGGTCCGGGCCGTTGCATGTGCAGACGTTCCAAAATTGACTGTCGTTGTCGGTGGTAGTTTCGGTGCGGGGAACTACGGTAGCTATTTGATATCGATCACCTGACACCGACGAGACTGATATCTGTATGTGTAGGAATGTCTGGTCGCGCGGTGGGTTGTCTGGTTCTCTTTCCGGACTTTACGCTCTGAAGTGGCGGCAGTATTCGCCACGTTTTCTGTGGATGTGGCCCGTAAGTCCTCACGAGCACTATATCTGGCCTGAAATTTGACGAGGAATACATCAGAATGCGAAAGTGTCCGTCATGGGATCTGGACAGCTCTCACAGGTGATGTCAACCGTCTCAAGGTTTGTATCTGTTTCGTAAAGTCTGCACGTTTTTGATGAGGATTTTGCTAGGGATCCTAACCAGCACTCTAGTTTGAAGGCCGAAATAGAAGCGCAATCGACGGCGCTGTATTCCACTGCTCGTCTGTGGGACGATGGTATTATTGAACCAACAGAAACCCGCGATGTAGTTGGACTTGCACTCGCGCTTGCGGTCAGGAGGCGTTCGGATGCGCGCACGCCAGGATTTGGAGGCTCTTCCACTTGGGAAGGTTCGGGGAGGGGATTCGGTGTCTTCCGCATGTGAACAGTGCATTCGATCGACATTGCCAAATGTAGTTGTTTATTTCTAAGGGAGTGCCAAACAATACCGCGTGCAATGATGTCGCGTTATTGTCACCGACCCCGTCCATTCCGCCGACTTCACATGCACGGTACGATAGACCAAGGCTCTACGCACGTTGTCTGAGCTTGATACCACGCACAATCATGGCAGACGAGTCGCTCTTGAACAAGCTGTCTGCAGAGACGCGGACAAAACTACGTTCCACTCAGATTCTCACATCTCTGCCCACAATACTCTCTGA
>JBBPNQ010000697.1:0-12858 GCA_038090975.1 Boletellus pseudochrysenteroides
CCACTGCGGTCGAGAAAGCTCTCCTAGTGGCACACAGGGCTCTTTCGATATCATAGCAGCGGACGGTTCAAAGGTTGCGCATATCGATTGGGACTGCCCCTACATCGGTAACAACTCGATCAACAAGCAAGTCGAGTCGGGTTATGACGTCTCTATTGACGGTTTCAGTATCCCGTCTGGTGCCTTGGGCAAAGGTACTATTAGCGTCCTCGAGGACTAAACGAATGATAGTATGTGTCACATTATCAAGTGTGGCCTTTGCTGATCTCATTTTAGCATACTTCTTCAAGGATGGTCAAGCCAGAAATGTTTACACGGTTCAGGCATGATCATGAGCCGTGCTCGTCTTGTTTGTACGATAACTTGTCTCGTGTGGAGCTATGTAGTGTGAAATTCATGCGGATTGAGCTGTAATTTGAGCATTGGGCCCCATGGAATTGGCGACTACATTGAATCCTCAGTGCCTCAGCCTAGGATTTCTAGCAAACGACAAATCAAGAGACTGATATTTTTCCGCAGCCACGTTGGAGCGTTGGAGCCGTTCATCACCTCGTGATACGTCTTGCGCCGCCAACTTGGCCCACGCGCCGCCATCGCATCGATGCACGATTTACGGGTGGCTAACTGTGCTATAGATGGCGCATGATCCCGAGGGACCCAAAGATGACCAGCGACCGCACAACCCTCGCAGCCAGGGACTCGCGACACCGGGCTTTCTCCCTCCCGTTTTACATCCTCGAAGCGCTTGTAGAACACCTATGCATCGACGTATTCTTCCCCCGGCCTGTGCCCTCCTGAGTCTTCCCGCCTTGCCGAACCCAAGTTGCTTCCAAATCCTTTGCGGCACCACGTCAGTCCCCCAGGCGAGAACCAAACAGCGCAAAAACGCACCGCACACTCACCACGTTGCTAACGTACACCGGATTGAACACGCTCGCCTTCTACCCCAACCGCGCCAGCACACTCATAACCACCACCTCGGTGGTCGGCGGAACGACAAAACCCGCATTGCAGATCTAGAGCATGGATGAGACGAAGCGCTCCGCAATAGAAGACGATGGGGCATGTTTCATTTCTGCCCTTCCGCCCTCTCGCCCGAGGTCGGGGTCGAAGTCGCGTGCGTTTAGAAAATGCTAAAAACGGGTCGTGGCTCGCCTTTGCCCAGTTATTCCAGGATGGGTGACCCAACGATCTCTTTCGTCTTTGTGATGTAGCGTTGCTTTCGAAAGAAGGGAAGGAACTTGCATGCGAAAAACGCCCTGGGTAGTTGGGTTTTACCTGAGATGAAGGGAAGTCATGATTAGTGATGGATGGCCACGGCGCACTTGGCTCGGGGCCCTAGACCCTGTTTCCATTTCCAACCGACGGGCAGGGGTCGTCGTACACCCACAATTGAAGATGATCACTTACATAGTAGAAGCCGACTACGCAGTCGTCCCAACGCCGACCTGCTCTCGCAGTTTCAAGATCGACCTCCACCTCTTTTGCCATTGGTGCTGGTGGTGCGCCATCTGCCCCAGAAAGTGGGTCGGCCGTGACCCCACTCCCACCCCCGACAATGGCGATCAACACGTCCGCGGCGAAGAAGTACGCCCTGAATGCGTCCGGGTCCCGTATGTCCTCTTGCGGATAAGTCAGGCCCTTGTCGACTTCGTCTGCAAACACGGCATGTAAGTGATCAAACAAGCCCGGGTCGATGATCGCAGATAGATCGATATGAAAGAGGGTGATGATGGCACGGGGGTTGCGTGGATGGGGCCATTCTGTGGGGGGGAGATAGGAGGACCGCGTGGGACGGGAAATGGCACCGTAGGCAGACATTTCCGAGCTCGAGTCTTGGTGGATAGGTTGTCTGAATCAGATCGAGCTTGACGGGCGGAGACAGTGCGATGCGGGGAAAGATAGGCACGTCATCTGATGAGGCGCCAGGACGGGATCGGCGTGAGGAATTCTGGCTCAGCTGATCAACTGGATCAAGGAGATGTCTCACTGATATAGGTTCAGATGGAGAAGAATCGACACATCACGAGTCAGAGAAAAGATAGTGACACCACAGGTTCGATGCTACCTATCCCGTTGTTCATCCAACGCAAGCGTAATGCCGACCGCTCTCAGAACTGGTCTCCAGACAGGAGCTTCAGGCCCGGATCTAGCTCGACTACCACGCCTCGAAAACGACAGTGGAGCCCCAAAATACGCCCGTTTGACTCCAGCCTTTGCAGCATCCAGGTCTAGTCAACGGAGTGTTACCTTGCTCGAGTGTGTCGTAACAAATTGGCTATGTCATGCTGTCGGTTCATGGGTGTTTTTGCGTGGTCTTGTCAGTCCCGATTTCGCACGTCCATTCATCGTGCGAGTAGGAGCTGATGCACGGCGACGGCTTTGAGCAATACATTGTCAGGTGAGACGACAGCGTATTGAGCATTGTGTATTCTGAAAGCTGCTGGACCCGGGTTTGATTGCACTGACGCTGGAAAGAGCCGCCTCTATTGGTTGGAAGCAGAACGGGAACTCGCAGGTCGGACGAGGAGAGCGGAGCGGTGTGGCAGTGCTAGCTTAGTCAGGAGCACCAGAAACTTGGCCGTAAGGCTGGTAGATCGCCCCGTTTATAGAGCAACGAGTGGACACAGACCACATCCCGGGCTCGACCGTAGTCACCGAGGACCACTGACCATGATAGAAGACACGGGTAAGTAAAAGTATAGATACGGCCAAATGCATGTCATCGACTCAATGGTTTTACCTCGCAACTGCACTGCAGCTATTCGGCGTCGCCTTTCCGACTCGGAGGACCTGCATGGCCTCTGAAAGTTACCCAAACTCACCAGTCAGTGGGTCAGTCCAACTGGCCTTCACATTGACCCTCCACCCAAAACACCAACCTTGGGCGAGCACTCCTCTCGGTTTCGCTCGCGCGTCCGTCATGCCTGTCCTCCGCACCTGACCTTCATCTCCTACCTTTGTTGTTCCCGCCATCCAAAGGCGACCCGAGCCGTACATGGGGACGTTGGCATCCCTCCGATTAGAGACCTCGTCCATCACTCTAAGGCGTACCAGAGCGAGCACTTTGCATACCTTCATGAAGACAGGGAACGCGTATCTCCTCAGCTGGTCATTGACCGCGAGCACGTCCACGAGCGAGACAAGTACTGACATATCATATTCGTCCAGACATGGCATTCGTCCTCGCCATGGACCCTGATCCTTCTGGGGTTTCCGGGTTGCAGAGCCTCAACTTCTTCGAAAGCCTCACTGCAGGCAGATTTGACAATCAGTCTGTAATGGTTCGACGTCAAGGCACGATGTGAAGGTAGGACGTAGAGACACTTAATTGACAATGTTCGTTCACAGTTCCCGCTGCTTGACCCGGTGCGACGAATGTTTGACGTGTCTGAACCAGAGACTGACATGTTATTTCCTAGATGTCAGATTATTGGTCAAGAGAAAAAAAATCCGGAATGACAGGGAATTCCTCGCCCGTGTTTGTACCAATATCACACCATCAGTGCTTTTGAACAGTGCCAAGTTGGGCTGGAAGTTAGACATCGACCGCCGATCTTGTCCACAGGCAGAACCGTCGAGATCGTAACCGTACTGTCCTCAAAATTGTTGTCGCGAAAAAAGCAGCTACGATTGGGTACAAAGTATGAAAGCCCTTTGCTTTGCTCAGATTTACAGGGAGATCTGAATGATCATTATCGAAATGATCTTTTCTATTCACACGCCTCACATTCGAAGAGTGTGTGATCTCTGATGCGTCGATGTGTCGAGCCTCAGTCAATGCATTTTCTGGTAGGTACAGAACGGGCATGCGATTGGAATTGCTCCCCAGGCACCGGTTTGAATACACTAACATACTGGACTTGGGACGGTCTGCTCAACTTTTCGTGGTCGTTGATTCTCCTCGAGTCAGACCTATTACTTTTAGATCAGAATATATTCGTTCTCGTTATATGGAAAGCAGGGGAAGTTTCCATATCCTGGGGCTGCATGTAAAACCCCACTTGCGTATGGAATACTACTTGTATGTAATGGTGGTTGATGGCGAAGACAACCGACCGAAATCATGACATCACCGTCGAGCACGAACACCAGAAAGACACTGAAAATCAGTGTTGGGGGTGGTGAATATCCCTGACGTCACATTGTGGCAATAGAAATCGGTGACGATGCCACTGATTTTCATGGCATAAGCGTCGCGGTCGCTTCCTAAAAGTGATTTTACTTCCATCAGTGACGATTTCATACTTGAAATCAACGTCACAAACCCAAGTGTCCATGTCAGGCATGACCAGATAACGCGAAAGGAAACAAAAACAAAAAATCAGTCTCTCGATTTTTCATTTGCTAGAAATCCTAGACTGAAGCACCGAGGATTCATGGTCGTCCATTCCTAGGGGTTCCATGGGGCCCAATGCTCAAATTACAGCTCAATCCACATGAATTTCACATCACACACACCCCGCACAAGACGAGTCACATCATACAAACAAGACGAGCACGAGTCATGATCATGCCGGAACTGTGTAAGCGTTTCCAGCTTGATCACCCTTGAACAAGTATACTAGAGGGAAGTCAGTGAGTGTAGCACTTGATAACATGACACATAATACCATTCGTTTAGACCTTGAGGACGGTGATAGTGCCTTTGCCCAAGGCACTGGACGAGATACTGAAGCCGTCAATAGAGACGTCATAACCCGACTCGACTTGCTTGTTGATCGAGTTGTCGCCGACGTAGGGGCAGTCCCAATGGATACGCGCAACCTTCGTACCGTCAGCTGCCACGATATCAAAAGAGCCCTGTGTGCCAGTAGGAGAGTCTTCTAAACTACAAAGGCCGAATTCAAACTGTTCCTTGCTCGGGATTCCAGTCCCTTGGGCGCTTGTAGTCTCGTTGTATGGGTTATCTAGGAAATCCATAGTCAATAAAGAGAAGAGGAACATGGTAGAGATGCTTGCGGATGTCGTAGAATCTTTCGTCTTTGAGGATAAAATTTGCCAGGATGACAGCTTGTGAAAGCCCGTTCCTGACGGTTGGTTGGAACCACCACATGATGTAGTGTGCGTTCGAGGTAATGAGGCTTGAACGTGATGGATGTCTCCGCCCCGTGTGTGGACTCTCCTATATAAGTTTCGCAAGACTCGAGGGGCTGCATCCCCTGTCAAAGAAATGCCATAAATGTGTACATGAGGGATGGGCGGACATTTTTTCATTGCTCGGCTCCCCCTTCGTGGCCGCAGAATTATCTATGTGGGAACGAATATCGATGGCAGTCGGGGACGGGTTTAGCATGACACCGAACAACCCACCACAGAATTACTCACGTATGCCACGTAAAACACGCTTGCCTCGTACTATTCCATTGCATAATGAAAATACGACCATGCAATGCGAGCACGGCGCAATAACGAGATATCTGGAACGGAAGTCGATCATTTGCAGATGGGCGTTCCCGAACAGAATATGGGGTTTCATTCCTCCCAATAACCAAGAGGTGCGAAGCGATCCGACAATCCTTGTAAGAAATCAGAAAAAAATCCAACAAGATCAAGTTTCACCTGAGATAGAATGCTAAGAATCTAACAATGGGACTGCCCTGCGATGTCATTTGGCCGCACTTGCGCCACACTAGTAATTCGGGCGGTAAAATGACCTCGAGCTAACCGCGGATTGTTACTCGCATGCTGCTGTACCAACTTCGGATCCTACACCAGACAGACGGTCATATTAGATGCCGACAACATACGAAATCATGAGGCAGAACGAACTCTTATGGCTTAATAGTTGGCCATCTGGCTGGCCCGAGGTAGGGCAAGATGGATGAAGAAGGGGTATTGATGCCCTCATTGGTCGGGGTTTGATCAAAAAGAAATTTCACCATTGAAACCCCACTGAATCACCGACTTTGTCCTATACATGGTAGGTCCCGACTACACCCCTGCAACCATGGTCACGAACATACACGTAATTGAGTGGCTAGAAGCCCACCTATTCAATACCTCCATAAAGCAGGCCCCTGCACAGCAGAGGTTTCGTTCCGGGTGCGGCCCAACTGCGCACCAAGGCTGGTCTGACATGCCACAGCAGCCCCAACTGCAGGACCCCTTCTTCACTTACTACTTCTCTCCAGAATCTATGACCCAGCTGTGTAGATAGCGTCCAATCAATTCTGGATTGCCTCGCATGGATTAATAGGACCTTTTGCACTCGGAAATCCTGAGGAATCAGATCACGCCAGTAGGCAAACAAAAAGCGAGAAGAAACTCACAACACGCTGGCTACCGTAGTCACGTGCTGTCCCAACCGCGGCGGGCAATACACATGCGACGAGGTTGGGAACAAGTTACCGAGAGCTCGAGAGCAGAAAATGGAAAATGTCATGGCTCCCTATAGTATAGTGCGACAGTCCTCAAGACATCACGGCTCTCGTTCTGAGGACGAAGTCGATGAATGGCAGGCTGGCGTTGTCAATCGAAGTTGGTTTCCTTTTCGCCCCGAGCTCGGTTGGACGGTAGCGAGGAGCTGGTGAGTTAGATCAGTAGTGTTATTGGCAGGCAGTATGGCAGACATCTGTCGACCGGCAGGCAAGTGGCACTGCCTGGCAGCCAACAGGGGCTCCATGAGTTGCAGTAACCATCAAGGCGATCTCGACAACTCAAACGGATCCAAGGATCCAAGGTCGTGACAATAAACTTCCACATATCACCGGCATGCACATAGTATGCACACAAGGAAGGAATCAACACGAACACTGTGGAAAGAACATCACCTGGTTATCACACTCTCAGCCCTCTCTGATGACAGCCCCACAGGCCCAGAGACTAGCCCTATTGGTGGCATGGACGCCGAATTTGGTGCAATTGAACGACGAGAGCCGCTTGACAGTGTGGATGAAGTGGATATTGAAGATAATTTTGTATATGATTTCGATGAATTAGCTCAAGTAGACAGGAGAATTGTGCTGAGAGGTGCGGATGACGAGATTGTGGAGGTTGACTACGAGGACATACATTGTTCAATACGCTGTCGCCTCACCTGCTAGAACTTTCCCAGCCAGCCATACTCAACATATCCCTTCGACTCGTTCAAGATTGCGGCCGAGCAACTGATAATGTATTGCTCAAAGCTGTTGTCATGCATCAGCCCCTACTCGCACGATGGATGCACAAGACCACGCAAAGATCCGTCAATGACACCCTGCCAGCTGCAGGCCGAAAGCAGGTGTGTGTGGCGCACAGCTGGCTCACTTGTGAACAAAACACTCACGAACCAACAGCATAACGGGAATGGCGTGAGGGAATCGAGGCAACGCTCGACCGGCGCTCATCAGACAGAATCCTCTTGCGTCGCCCAACACACGATCGCCCCGAGTGCATCGCATGGGGTATACCGTCCACGATGACTAACCCAAATCGTTATGACACACTCGAGCAACTTGGCAACACACCGTCGACTAGACCCAAATGCTACAAAGGCTGGAGTCAGGCGGACGAAGAGGGGAGCATTTTGAGGCACCAGTGCCATTTTTGAGGTGTGGCAGTCGATCGAGCTAGACCCGGACCTGAAGCTTAAGGTCCTGTGCGGAGATCAGTTCCGAGGGCGGTCCGCATTATGCCCGCGTTGGATAGAAGCAGACAAGGACGGTATGGGCTACATCAAACCTGTGCAGTGTCGCTATCTTTTCTCTGACTCGTGATGAGTCGATTCCCCTCCATCCATCTATATCAGTGGGACATCCATCTCCCCGAGCCAGCTGGTCAGCTGAGCCAGAATTCCTCACGCCGATCCCGTCCTGGCGCCTCATCAGATAACGTGCCTATCTTTCCCCGCATCGCGCTGTCTCCGCCCGTCAAGCTCGATCTGATTCAGACAACCTATCCACCAAGGCTCGAGCTCGGAAATGTCTGCCTACGGTGCCATTTCCCGTCCCACGCGGTCCTCCTATCTCCCCCCCACAGAATGGCCCCATCCACGCGACCCCCGTGCCATCATCACCCTCTTTCATATCGATCTATCTGCGATCATCGACCCGGGCTTGTTTGATCACTTGCATGTCGTGTTTGCAGACGAAGTCGACAAGGGCCTGACTTATCCGCAAGAGGACATACGGGACCCGGACGCGTTCAGGGCGTACTTCTTCGCCGCGGACGTGTTGATCGCCATTGTCGGGGATGGGAGTGGGGCCACGGCCGACCCACTTGCTGCGCCAGGCGGCGCACCACCAGCACCAATGGCAAAAGAGGTCGATGTCGATCTTGAAACTGCGAGAGCAGGTCGGCGTTGGGACGACTGCGTAGTCGGCTTCTACTATGTAAGTGATCATCTTCAATTGTGGGTGTACAACCCCTGCCCGTCGGTTGGAAATGCCGACAGGGTCTAGGGCTCCGAGCCCAGTGCGCCGTGGCCATCTATCACTGATCATGACTTCCCTTCATCTTAGGTAAAACCCAACTATCCAGGGCGTTCCTCGCACGTAAGTCCCCCCCCTACTTTCAAAAGCAACGCTGCATCACAAAGATAAAAGGGGTCGTCGGGTCGCTGATCCTGGGACAACTGGGTAAAAGCGAACCACGGCCCGTTTTTAGCATTTCCTAAACACCCTCGACCTCGACCTCGAGCGCGAGGGGCGGAAGGGGCGGAAATGAAACACGCCCCATCGTCTTCTATTGCGGAACACTTCGTCTGATCCATGCTTTTTGTCCTAGATCTGCAATGCGGGTTTCGTCGTTCCGCCGACCCACCGAGGTGGTGGTTATGGGCGTGTGCTGGCGCGGTCCTATTTGTATTACGCGCCGCGGTTGGGGTACAAGGCAAGCGTGTTCAATCTGGTGTACGTCAATAACGTGGCGAGCGTGCGGTGCGTTCGGCGCTGTTTGGTTCTCGCATAGGGGACTGACGTGGTGTCGTAAAGGATTTGGGAGCAACTTGGGTTCATCAAGGCGGGATTGATACCCCAGGCGGGAAGACTCAGGCGGGCAGACGGACCGGGGGAAGAATACGTCGATGCATGGGTGTTTTACAAGCGCTTCGAGGATGGAAAACGGGAGGGAGAAGGCCCGGTGTCGTGAATCCCTGGCTGTGAGGGTTGTATGGTCACCGGTCACCTTTGGGTCCCGTTGGAATCATGCGCCATCCATAGCACGGTTAGTCACCCGTAAATCGTGCATTGATCATGCGATGGCCGCGCATGGACCAAGTAGGCGGCGTAAGACGTATCACGAGGCGATGAACAACTCCAAGGCTCCAACGCGGCTGCCGGCATCGACCCATCCGCCCAGATATGTGCGCGCGAGGCACTATCTCTTTGATCAGTGGCATTTAGAGGTGTCATGCGCACGAAACATGTCCACGATGATCGACCGGACCGGAGACAGAGTGAGCGATAACACAGACACACAGCACCAGTGGCGGCGAAGGACGAGATCAGAGGTGCACCAAGATGGAAGTGCTCCAGAAAATCGGCATCCGCAGGCACAAACCACGCATGCAATAGATGTGAAAAGATTCATAATATTGGCAACCCCTCCAAAAACGGCGTCACTGCGTACACACACCACTCTGACAGACACCACGCCCGTTGGATAGCCACATTAACTTGGCGTGGCCGGATGACGACTGGTCATCGGTGGTGGTAGAGGGGTGGCGATGGGTGGTGGAGGGGGTGGAGTGGTCGTGGGATGGTGAGCGGAACGAACGGGGCCCTCGTTTGGACGAGGCGTCCAGACAATCATAGACGAGCGTCCGATCGTGGTGTACGAACGGATCGTCGCGGGATCGATTTGGATGCGCCAGTCCGCAGTGCAGTGCTACACACACTTGGCACAAACGAATCGGAACGATTGGGGGTGAGAAGGACCAAAGCGGATGCTATGTATAACTTTCAAGTCGCTCCAACAAAGGAGGGGGGGAGGCTCAGGAGATCAGGGTGCCCGAGATATGCGTGGAAAGGAAGCAGGCGAGGCAGCGAGGTCGCGCCGATCTTGGGTCGAGCACCGGCTGCGTGGAAATTGGGGTCGTCTGCGATGGGGTCAAAGATCGCTGGACAATCGTGCACCTCATGTCCCCAAACGAGACTTCATACTTTTTTTTTGCAATCAGAAGACAGTCGTTCTAGGAGGGTTCGCGGGACAGCCCCAGTAAAAGGAATGGGGGACAAAAGGTAGAGTAGTTCTAGATTGCCTTTGGGATCGGCGTGGGTCCAGTGCCAAGGTGTCTGCCGATCCACTGTGCATGCCTTTCGGGTGAGAGGAACTATTTTACAGCCACCTGAGCAAACCGCGTCGACGATACACACTGCGCGATGGAACAAAGGCTGTTGGCTGCTCTACGAAGTTGCGATCAACCTCGAGTCGAGAACTTAGAAACCCTCACCATCGACCAGCTTGTCTTTGAATCACTCATCTCATCCTCTGACGCTCAGGGAAAAAAAAAACTCGTACGATGTCGGAACAGTTTGATCCTGTGTTACGGCGGGCGGGAGCTGTGGGCGGAATTCTTCGCAGCCGTGCGAGCGTGTGCATCGACCGCATGCGTCGAATTCAGGCGGCCTTTTGTATAACCTCCACAGGATGGTAAGAGGGCGAATGATTGTCGCTGTCGACCGTCGTGAGGTGAAAAGAGAACGTATCCACGTCGACCGTGCCACTATAAGATTGGCAAGCTAAACAAGGAACAAGACATCCAAGTAGTAAGTACTACTAGTACTAGGACAAACATGCCACCCGAACCAACGACGTATGCACACTAGCGATCCGGATCACAAAACAAAAGAAGCGCCAAATCAACAACAGAGGAGGGTAGCTGAGAGAATAGACATGGTCACATTGTGCACATTGTGCCATTTTTCGAGCAGCGTTCAAACATTGCTGTGGGTAAGCCGAGGAGAAGTCACCTCGCTTCGCTTCGCGTTCGAAATTCTGTGATACCGAAGCAAAGGACTCACTCATGAACCGTGGCGTTGGCCTGGAATACGGGCCGTCGAAAAAAACGTTAATGAACGTGTAATACGCTTCGCTGCAGGCCCGTTCGCCCCAAATGTTGTGCAACGCATCGAGTGCCCAATTTCCCCGGCATGGTCGACAAGGTTCAGTACCTGGGCACAAAAACGGCAAGTGTGCAATGGAGGCCAGTGATGCATCACGATAATGAAGGGCAGATATGATACATTGCAGATGCTCTGAAGCACGGGAGGAGATATGCCATAATGGAGGGGCCATGAGGCGATCGCGTGTTTTCCCTTGCTGCGAACGAGTGGGAGAAGTAGATGCGAGGAAAGGCGGTGTTGGTCGCATGACATCAGGGGGTGGTGGACTTAATCTCTGCGATCTGCGAGATCGCAGACAAGGAGCCCTTTTCCTGTAGTAGCGCGGCGGGTAAAGATGAACGCTGAATCCTAGGACAGGCACCTGTCGCAGAGCAAGCCACATAGTACTTACCATCCTGTGGCCGCTTGCTCTGGAAGAACGGAGACTGCCAACAACGTTGCCTTGCCGTTCAGCATGCTCGAGTCAGCTCTTCCTTTTCATCTCACGCGTAATATATTCTGGTTCGCAACGCATGGCCGTGGAAGTCCGTTGCTGGCCAAGTGCGCCCGCCGTGCTACAGCCACGTCGTACCTCGACAAACTATATTCGATTGATTGTGCCAGCAAAGTGCCTCGGCGAAGCCGTTGGTGTTGAAGGGGGGACGGAAGCCTCGCCAGCTCACCCTTGTCGTCAAAGTGGGACCCAAACGCCGACCAGAGCCGGAAATAACGCCATCGATGACCTGCTCTAACAAATAGCACCGGAATCTTTTCTTTTGTGCGGCGGACACGCGCTGGTCCGTAAAAGGATGGTTTAGTTCCAGCGGTTGACGAGATAAACGCCCTGAAAGGCAGGTTCCAACAGAAACGTCTGATGCCCTGACGCCGCCGCCCCGAATTAGCACTAGGTTTGAGACCTCCAAACGCGGACAGTCCCTCCGTATGGATATGGGTCCCGTTTGTAAGCGCGAAGGGTTGTTCGAGTGACGGTGATGCATCAGCTGTAGCACTGTCTCGTTATCGGTGCCGGGCTGTGTGAGTGTTACCTCAGAGACGAGCCAAACGGACCACTGTGCATCAATCCTTTGCCGTTGGTGGCCCGAGCGTTGACGTTTGTGAGAAGGGGCGGCGAAGCGTGCAGTGTTTCACCAGAAGCCAGCTAAAAAACAACAGTCCGTTTGACTTTCCTGCATTCAGCAAAACCTGTTCTTTATAATGTACATATGCCTACGAAAAAAAATTTGTATGCAGCTATTGACACAACATGAGTATGCAGTGATGCCCAATGCGAGATGAAGCAAAGTAAAAGTTCGTCGCCAACAGTACTCCAAGTCGCCCACCTCAACGCATGAACGAGGGCAGGGTATAGATAGGTCCTTAAATATTCGATGGGCGACCTGGAATGAGGGAGAATGTGGCGAGCATACAATAGTCGTCGTCTTCAAGACGACTGGTCTAGGCGAATAATGTGAGCTACAATATGGGGCGATTACCACACGGCGGGCGAAGCGAAAGCAAACATCTTCGTTTTTGAATGAACGATGGGAATGGCCTCTGCTTTGGCGAGGCCTGGCGATGACGAGGCCGACACGATCTTGGCGGTGCAGTCCTCGATGCCGGGTGGGGTGGGTGGAGACGCGGACGACGCTGGGGACGTCGACGGTGAATACGACGGTGAGGGCGTATCGGGGGTCGTGGGAGGTGTCATGTACGCTGCCGACGGGTTGAGGGCAGCGGGGATCACAGGCTTTGGTGGCGATGGATACCGCTGCCCATAGGATGGGGCTGGAGACGTACCCGACGAGGCTGCAAACGGGTTGGCGGTGGGTGG
>JBBPNQ010000698.1:0-12857 GCA_038090975.1 Boletellus pseudochrysenteroides
TGTCCACTCTTTCCACAGCTCCGGGAGTGATAGCTCGTAGATTGGAATGGGACTGTCCACCCGTGCACCGGGGTATGTGTTCCAGTGCCATGTCCCACCTAAATCCGAGCCTGCCTCGATTACGATACAGCGCAACCCGAGTTGGCGCAACCGAATGAGCTGATGAATGCCACTAAAGCCAGCGCCTATGATAATAGCGCCATACTGCTCTTCCTGCGCCATTGTCAGATGTCAAAGCGCAGGCGTGGTGTACTCGGTACGTCCTCTGGATTGTCTTCAGGTTGGGAAAGCGATAGATCGCTCTCCTGCCTTCGCTCATACAAGGCACATTTATATATGTCCATTGTGTCTTCGCACGGTGACATTTGTAGCGGATTATCCATACTGAAAACCCGCCTTTCCTGCCTTTGGAAGCCGCTCGAAGTGTTTCATCCTCTGCTTCTCGTCGGATCGCAAAATAACTCCGTTGCGGGTAACTGCTATTGACTGGAGAGCCTCATTTCGACGCCCTGAGACTACCTTTTTACCTGCTGAGCTAGAGGATGCTCAAGGGTACCATGTACTTGATGTGCGTCTGTAGATCATGCTGATTGGCACAGATATTCCCCGTGATCAACGTGCCTGTGCGTGTTTTGTGGCGATCTACACGTGATATGCAGTAAGTGTACCAGATAGTGGCAGGGGTCCTGGCGAAGTGGCTGGAGGCCCAGTCGTAGCAGTAAATGGCGCCACCCCGCCCCGCTCCGAGCCACCCGCACCTCTCGTCCTCCTCAGTTCCACTTTCCATCAATCATATGGGTGGGGACACGTGCCAGTGGGGATACCACGGTCTTGTATTTGCCGACATGACTCGATCGCCCTGGACGACGTTGCGCCCATGTGCCCGCGAAGGTGCGCGGGACCGAGGAAAATATATGATTATTACCCAAGCTTGCTTCCTTGTCTCTCCGCGGCTCCAACTCGATCGAGGGGTCGGATTGAAGGACACTCGTACGGTTATATGTTTCAGGGAATCGGGAACCGTTGAAACGCGTCCGACTGGTGTGAGGTGGTATTCCTATAACGAAAGAACACTATCAACGTCGCGAGTCGAGGGACTCTTGCACTAAACCCCCGTATCACTGGCAAGTTATAAGGGCGTCGGTTCCATAGTCGCACTGTCGCCACGGGCAGTTTTCCTGTAAATCATCCAAGGAGGTAGTTACTATCAATACATGGGACACTTGTGCTCACAACCAGCAAGTTGGGCTTGGCTTGCCCTCCAGGTCGTGATTATTTCGTTTGTTGCCATCGGAATACTTGTACGGCACTGAAAGTATTGGAGGTGGGGAACCATTCCATTTTCACTATTAAACCCAAACTTGCACTTGCCTTCGGGCTGGTAGGTAGTAAAACACTTTTCAGCCTTTGCTAGCTACAATTGTAAAGTCACCGATTACCATCAACTAACATATCAAGCAGCCACCACTGTCGCGGTTTGCAAGTTCCGCCATCCGCTGATTGGCATCAGCGATCTGCCGCTCCAATTCCATCTGCCTCCGGGACGCCTCTCTCCTGTATTCCAACTCGAGTTCGTGAGATCTGGCGGCCTGAGCCTGCGCCTCGCGGCGGTCCTCGACTAGTTGATCCATCAGCCGAGCGAGATGGCCCGATTCTTCTTGTCTTCTGCTCTCTTGCACTTGGCGTTGTTCCTCGAGCGTCCTCTCCAATACTTCTTTATCGGCCTCTATACGCCCTATCTTCTCCACCAAGGCCTTGTGCTCTTCTTCCAATTCGGCTCTCAACGCGCGATCGTGAGCCTTGACTGCCAGCTCCATCTCTTTCTTTAAACCAGCCAACTCCTGCTCATGTCTCCTTTGCATCTCTCGCATTTCCGCCGTAAGCACTTTACCGGCTGCCGTGTCCCCCAGCTTCTTTCCATCCCGCACCTCCTCCTGGATCTTCATCGTCACCGCCTCAAACGGAATGAGCTCCGACATGATCTGGCGCGCAGACTCCAGCGTGTTTGCGTGACGACGCATCTGGGCTCCGGCATTGATGAGCGCTTTGAAAGCGCCATTCTTGAGGTCGGCTTCGCGATGGTATCCTTCATCCTCTCCGACACGGCTCCAGTTCGTGGTCACGATGCGAACGTTGCCAAGATTCTCCTCTCCACAGAGCGAGTAGAACATTCTGAGGTTCTTTCGCGAAACACCACCGACGCGGGGGTCCGAGATGCGGTGCATAAAGATAATCCCGTTGAGCTTCCGCCTCTCGCTGCGGATTTCCCGGCAATTAGAAGGCCAAGAGGGAAAGCCCAAAAAAGCGCACTTACCCACTCTCTGGCTCCAAGTAGTCCACGATCTTTTGGAGAATGTCGGTATCGGTAATACCCTCCCTGGAGTCGTCGAAGCCAGGGGTGTCAATGAGCATGACGGAACGACCCGTCGCCTGATCGATGTAGGTGGACGTTTGGATATCGAACGTTTCGGACTCTTGATTGTGACCAATGTGAATACGCTCGTCGTTGGTCAGAAGATAGATGAACTGCATGCGACGAGCATAAGTTAGTGTCGGGGTAAATCTCGACCGTGCTCACCGTCGACTTTCCTACGTGGAAGAAAGTCGAGTTAGCGTCGGCCCCAGGCACAACATGATCAAGGTCAACGTACCCGTTCCAGTCGCGCCCATGACCCTGTGTCAGTTGCGTTAGCTCGAATCCAGTTCATACATCGAGAGGTTCACGTACGCAAAGACTGATTGGGGATTCCGTTGGTGGGCCCTATTCTCCATAGTGGAAAGAGCTCAAAGGATTGCCCCTGGGCCTCGGCGAGAATGCACTTTTTATGTCCTAAACGAGATCGCGAGGCTTCCTAGCATGACGCTGTAGAGGGTGCTTATCGCCCAATGGATGGAATCGCAACCCTAGATGTGAATCGGTGTGCGCTGACGCCCGGGCACCAAGCACCCCCCCATGGATGCCGCGTGTTGATGCAAGTGGCGGCGGAATGGAACATGCTGTGGAATCATCACGCCCCAAATATGATTGAATGATTCCTTCCATTCATCACAGGATTAGGTTAGCGTGGGCAGTGAGGCCAAATGACCGCCATATGATATGACCAACCCATGTTGGTGGGCTGAATTCTTCACCATGTGGTAGGGAAAGAGTTCGAAGGTTCGTTTCCGGCCGCCAGAACGTACTTTTAATCTCTCCCGTGAGATCCGAGTCGCGAGGCTACCCAATGTGAATTGTCAAGGGCGCGTATCGTCCGATGGATCACATCGCACCCCCAGATATGAATCAGCGAAGACCTACGAACGAAGAACCCCGTGGATACTGCATGTTGATGGCAGGTGGTGGCGGAATTCCAGAACGCAGCGCATTGCGGACATGCAGTAGAACTATCACTGCCTCGACGCGATTGAATGATCTTCGCCGTCCATTACGAGATTGAAATATGCAGCCTGGGCCCCAGGTCGCGATGAGCTGCCTTGGGTTCGGTTTGTGAAACGAGTAGTTCGATGGATCTCTTATCGGGTCAGGTTCAAGGCCAGGTTCAATTCTACGCTAAAATTTTGGGCAGGGCAAGTGGTGCACACCAACGCTGGACCTGAAACCAACTTTGAATGGGGTGTGGGAAATTTTGTACAATTATGTAAACGGTGAACTCGGAGCAGAATTGCAGAAGAGTCATGATCCTGATCAGCACTCTGAGTCCGCGCCCTCCGTGAAAGCCTTGCCTCAGGGCTTAGGGTACAGGTGAAAGCTAATTTTTTAATAACAGCGGGAGGTCCGGTCACTGGCATTGCCATTAACCCCACTGACTCCGCACCCCTCGTTCACGAAATGAAATGGTCTGACTTTGGGCGGGCTACGCCCTAGCAATGATCCGAATCAGCATCTGGAACGTACAAATGTGATCCACAGCAACCATTGGGCGATAACTGTCGTACTACACGAGTCACTTTGAACGGTGAAATAAAAGTGTACGCCACTCACCCTAACCTCAGTGCTCACTGCCGTTTGTTGGGCTCCAGGAACTCTCACTTGTTTTCCGGTCATGAAGCAATCATCTGAACAAGAAAGCTCTGTTTCCATCATTGTGTATGTATGCCTTGGTTGGTTGAGCTGACTTTGAGTTGACCCAAACAAATTCCGCAGGATTATGGGCGCGACCGGCACAGGTACGTTTACCTTGACCGTAATGTACATGAGATTCGATTCGATTTGCCTCCCCATCCTTGTGGCAGGAAAGTCGACGGTGGGTACCGGCGAAGTTCACAGACACACCCTTATGTTTGTCGCATCTAGTTCATCAATCTTCTGACCAACGACGATAGCATTCGCATTGGTCACAAACAACAGTCAGAAACATTCGGAGTCCAGTCGACTCACTACATCGATCAGGACACTGGTCGTTCCGCCATGCTTATCGACACCCCCGGCTTCGACGACTCCAGGGAGGGTGTCACTGATACTGACATTCTCGAAAAGATCGTGCAGTTTTTGGAGCCTAAAAATGGGTGAGTGCGCTTTCGCAAGCTCGCACGGTATTCGTTGTTCTAACCGCGACCAACTGGAATCTTAGCGAGAGCATAAACGTCAACGGTATCATCTACATGCACCGCATCTCGGATCCCCGAGTCGGTGGTATTTCGCGAAAGAATATCAAAATATTCCACGCGCTCTGCGGAGAAGCAAACCTTGGCAACGTTCGCATCGTGACCACGAACTGGAGCCGTGTCAGCGAGGAGGAAGGCAATCATCGAGAGGCCGACCTCAAGAGTGGCGCTTTCAAAGCGCTCATCGATGCCGGAGCACCGATGCGTCGCCACGCGAATACTCCCGAGTCTGCGCGCCGAATTATGTCGGAGCTCATTCCTCTTGAGGCAGTGACGATGAAGATCCAGGAGGAGGTGCGGGATGGCAAGAAACTGGCGGACACGGCGGCTGGTAGGGTAATTGCGGCGGACATGTTGGAGATGCAAAAGAAAAATGAGCGGGAGTTGGCCGATCTCAAGAGAGAAATGGATGACGCGGAGGAGAGCAACAATCGCGCTTTGAGAACCGAGTTGGAGCAAGAGCGCAAGGCCCTGGAGGAAAAGATGGAGCGCGCTAACGCTGATCGGAAACGATTGGAGGCTACGCTCAATGCGGCGCGTGTCGGTTTGGTGCGCGAGCAGGGTAGATCGGTGGAATCTACCCAGTTACGTGGGAAGAACAAGGAAGTCTCTGAAGTCTCGACGGCTCTCCAGGCACGATACAAGGATTCGGTGAGGCCAGAGCGGGAACCAGCGGAGCAACTTTCCAAGCGGAGCGAGCCGAGGCGCCGGACTACCGCGGATTCGAACCCGGATCTGGACATGACGGAACGGGACGAAACGGCTCAAATCCAACTATTAATCGAGGAGTTGGATAGGGGCCGCCAGGAGCGGCTCCAACTAGTTGAAAAGAACAGAGTACGCTCGCGAGCGAGTCAGGAAGATGAGGTTCATCTGGAGCAAATGGAAGCACATCTGCGGGGATTGGAGGCGAGGATACGGGCTGCAGAAAGGAAAAAAAGCGCGTCAGTGGGTAGGAAAGTCTTGGAGGGTTTATATTACGTTGCCCACAAAGTCATGTGGTGAGCTCGCATTTCTTCTTTCGCCAAGTGTTACTCAGGTGTACAGTAGATCCACCTGGAGTTCAGTATCCTGTTATGCATTTCCATTCATGTAGATCCACAACTGACTCCAATGCTTTCATGTTGAATGGGGAATCCTCACCGTCGGCAGACATCACAGCAGGTATATTCAGACAAAGCAATTGAGCATTAGGAAGTTGTGAACAACCACATTTCGGTTTAATTACATAAGCAGAATCCGTTGTGTTCGGCACCTCCCAGATACGGAATGACGCAACGTCGTTCCTCCTCACACGCTTGCTCTTATCAGAAAAATTTGATTCGCTATTTGAGATGAATCCTTGTGAGTATAAATGATATCTATCAAGTCCATGAAAATGATCCCTTCGTTCGTCCCGATTTGCTTCTCAGCAGAAACAGATGGGTACGCTTCATCTACCCTTCTGACCATACTAGTTCCGTTCACAATAGTGACTGTGGACATATTTCGGCGAATCCTTCAACAACGCATTAAAATAAACGGACATCATCTCCCCCCTGGTCCTACTCCACTTCCGCTGATAGGGAACGTCCTTTCCATTAATGCCCAGTTACCGTGGTTGACGTACACAGAATGGCGGGAAAAGTATGGTGAGTACATGCAGCTCGCGGGAACATGACGCTGAACGTTCCTAGGTGATATCATCTACGTTCGACTGTTGGATACCGACACTGTTGTCCTGAACTCAGCCTCCATCGCCACGGCGTTGCTGGAGAAACGATCAAGGGTATATTCTGATCGTCCCTTCATTGATACTGTTATCCCGTGAGTCCCTCACGGCAATATTCAATCATAGACGGATCAGTGAACGATGACAATGCAGGTATGGACATGATTTCAACTTTACTATGTCGCCGTACGGCGAGCATTGGAGGTTGTGCCGGCGAATATTCCAACAGACATTCCATGCCAATGCTGCCGTGAAATTTCGGCCAATGCAGCTCCGAAGAGCCCGACAGCTGGTTTGCAATATGATCGACAAGCCCAACGAGTACCCATTCCATTTTTCGACGTAAGAAGATTGATTAAGGCCGGATGTTTTCGGATGACCCGCACTGATGCAGGTTCTCTGCTGCATTTGCCATGTCTGCGGTATACGACTATGAACCAAGTCCCCGAAACGACCCTATGGTATCGATCATGGATAACTTCCTTCAGGCATCCCTTCCAGGATTGGCACCCAGGAAATTACTTCTCGTCAAGATATTCCCTTTTTGTGAGTCCCTGTGGTTAAATCAAGCAAACGATTTCACTCAGATTATCTGGGAAAGTACTTCATACACCTGACTGGCTCCCATGGTCATGGATTAGACGTGAGGCGAAGGATGCATATGCATGGAGCAACAAGATGGTCGAGACGCCCTACCAATACGTCCAGAAGCGCGTAGTAAGCTTCGGGTGTGGTGGAAATCAACAGATCGTGACCAGGTGTTGCTGTTGTAGAAATCCAAAGAGCGCATGAGTGCTGCAATGGTATCGGACCACATCATTCGGATGGAGAAATTCGATGGCCCGGATCGCTTCAAGTACGAGACCGCTCTCAAGCACGCTTCCGCGACTACTTTTCTTGGTAAGGTCTTTCTGATGTGGACAAATGAGGGTTGGATCTTACTATTTGTCTACACAGGCTCTGTAGAAACGGTTTGTGCGGGGCCCATCAAGGACAAAAGTATTACTAACGGAATCTACAGACGAGTTCAGCGTTGATGACATTCACGCTCGCGATGGTTGAGAATCCGCACGTCTGGAAACGTGCTCAAGTGGAAATCGACGCTGTCGTCGGAACTGAGAGATTCCCAGAGTTTGACGACAGAGTGTTCTTGCCGTACATTGACGCTATTGTGCAAGAAACGTTGGGATGGAGACCGGTTGCACCGATACGTGCGTGGTGGAATACTGATTTCCCATCCAAAATACCCTAAATACGCCGAAGTTGTCCCGCACGCCACCACGCATAGCGATTTCTACGAGGGTTACTACATACCGAAAGGTATGTCTCTATGTGTGCTATCTACTCGTAGGAATAAGTGTTACATCAGGGGAAACCATCATCGTCAACGCCTGGTACGCTCTTTACGCGCCCGGGAGAGTCGCAGAAGGGACAATCACTTTTCCCGCAGGGCAATGTCACGCGACGAAGCTCGGTATCCGGATGCAGAGAAATTCATACCCGAAAGATTCCTGGATGCGGAAGGGAGGTTAACAGACGACGACGCTCGAAATTTTATCTTTGGATTCGGGAGGCGAAAGTGTCCAGGTATGTTACTTACACTTTGAGTGCAGAATGTCACGTACACAAGGCTTGGCCTTATTTCTAGGGCGGTACGCCGCTGATGCGTCCCTCTGGAGTGCCATTGCAACGATGCTGGCTGCGCTTGATTTTAATCTCGCAAAGGACGCGGATGGAAACGATATCACATTTAAAGCGACATTCACTAGTGGACTCGGCGAGTATGTCCAGATAGCTCCCTTTCTCGTGTTTTGGCTGTTCATCTGAACAATTCCAGCCATCCTAATCCTTTCCCCTGTCGAATCACACCTCGGGTGCATATTAGCAAAGACGTGATTGGTGGTATTCTTGCGAAATGAGGTAGGGAATAGCCTTATTCGCGGCCATGATCGTGCTCGTACAATCGGTACAGTGCCGGCTTTTTGTGGACGATGGTCCGGTAGTTTGGTTTGATCCGTCGTCGGATGCTATTTTGTTGTCCTGTTTTCTGAATGTGACACATTCATATTTCCCGTCAGTCCAACAAAACCCTACAGCGTGTTTGTTTTTTCCCTACGAAGTTTTTGGTAAATAACTGTCGTGCCAAGCTTTTTGGCGGTAAACAAGAGATCAGCTTTAGGTAGTATATGACTGCCTAAGAGCGGTGACGTTGCATGGTCAGATTGCTGCTGGGGGGGATATACTAAAAGGGCAGGTGCTGCATTGTTGTGTCACCTGACCGAACGCGCTAAGTGAGTTTGACAAGACCAATGATGTCACCACGGTGCCACAGATCAATCCGACTGCGCACCGAGGATTTCGGATACAAAAAGGGATGCCGGCGGTGGCCAAAGGATGAGACTCGTCCACGGGCCGAACTAGACTGGTGACCGCCGTCTAAAAAAGGAAATGCAGAGGTAAAGGTATCGACGGAATGCTTTGCCTCAGCATTTCCTCTTTTAGACGGCGGTCACCAGTCTAGGGCCGAACATTAGTGTTGGGCTCCACTCATGATGTTATCAAGCCTGACTGAATGTGACTCACGGACAGCTATATATTGGTTACCCCACACTCGATGGAGGGGTCCAGACGACGCACCATTCCCACATGACAAGAACACAAGAAGAAGAGTACGACGCCATCATTGTCGGCGCGGGCTTTAGTGGCATTCATCAGCTCATTCAGTTGCGCCAGCTTGGGCTGCGCTGCACGGTGATCGAGGCAGGTTCGGATTTCGGTGGGACATGGCACTGGAACACATACCCTGGTGCACGGGTGGACAGTCCCATTCCAATCTACGAGCTATCACTCCCCGAGCTGTGGAAAGAGTGGACATGGTCAGAAAAGTTCCCAGGATGGAAGGAGTTGCAAGCGTACGTGCATCGCGCCTCATAGGGTATTTGAACTTGACATGGTCACTTGCATCGTAGATATTTCGCGTACGTGGAGGGTAAGATGGACCTACGTCCTCATTGTCGACTCGGCACTGTGGTGGAGCAAGCCCACTGGGATGATCAGTTGCACCTCTGGCATGTCACAGCTGAGGGAAAGGAGGGCTTGTACAAGGCTTCAGCACGCCATTTGATCCTCTGCATGGTGAGAGCGCCAAACATCGTTCGTCCGACCTCAGCTTGACAGGGTCACCCAGGGCATCGCGTCCAAGCCCTACGTACCCAACATCAAAGGGTGCGAGACGTTCAAGGGGCCATGCTGTCATACAAGCCGGTGGCCCAAAGAAGGGATCGAGATGGCCGGAAAGCGAGTTGGGGTCATTGGTACCGGCTCGAGCGGCGTGCAAGTGATTCAAGAGATCGGACCACAGGTACACTTTCGTCTTCCGTGGGAGCTAGGCGCACTGAGATCATCCCTCCCAAACCAGGTGGCCAGTCTGACTGTCTTTCAGCGGACCCCGAACCTGGCACTGCCGATGGGTCAATATAGCATGAACAAGCAGATTCAAGACCATTTCAAGCCCGTGTACGAGGAACTGTACAAGAAATTAAATGGGACATTTTCTGGGTTCCCGAACGAGTTTATCCCGCGGCCGATGCTGAGCGACAGCGAAGAAGAACGAGAGTCCAATTTCGAGAGGATATGGCAATTGGGCGGGTTCAACTTTTCATGTGCGTCCCCGCATACCCACTGTTAGCTTTGTCTAACCTGCCCATGTAGTGAACAATTACCACGACCTCCTACTCGATAGGACCAGTAACAAGATAGCCTATGCATTCTGGAGGAAAAAGGTCAGCGAGCGCATCAAGGACCCAGAAAAACGTGCCTTGTTAGCACCAGAGGTACCGCCCCACCCCATAGCAGGTAAACGTCAGTCCCTGGAGCAAAACTTCTATGAGGTATTCAATCAAGACAACGTCGACCTCGTTGATCTGAATGTCACACCCATCCTGGAGATAAGAGAGAATGGTCTCAGGACGGCCGATAAGGAGTACCAGTTCGATGTACTCATCTTTGCGACAGGTGCGCAAATGGCTGAATTGTGTGACCGGCTGATAGAACGGTCATGATTGGACAGGATTCGATAGTTATGTTGGTGGGTTCAACAACATTGATCTACGCGGTTTGAACGGGAAAACTATTCAAGACCATTGGAAGGACGGCGTGACGACCTAGTAAGTGCCACGTACCTCCATCGATACCCAAATGATGAATATGTGCAGTCTCGGCATGACAATCGACAACTTTCCGAATCTATTCTTCATATATGGTCCACATGGACCGACGGCGTTTAGCAACGGACCGACCTGTGTGCAGCTTCAGAGCACATGGGTCGAGGAAACGATTAGATATCTGGGTGAGCACGAGATCACGAAATTTACACCGACGAGCTATGCTGCGTTGAGGTTCAAGAAACACGTCAATGAATTGTGTGATGCCACACTGATTGCGGAGGCGGACAGTTGGTACATGGGTGCCAATATCCCGGGAAAGAAGCGGGAGCCGTACAATTACCTCGGGGGAGTCGTGGCGTATACGCAGGAAATCAAGGAAGAGATCGAATGCGGATATCCGGGTTTCCTGAAGGAAGCACCGAATGAGGGTAAAGTTTGAGAGTTTCACTGTTAAAGGCTGGTGTTGGTTTGTTCTCCCCAGGGCGAAGCTTTGAATCTAGTATGTTGTATTGACGCAACAGATTTTGAGGTGTTTTCTCGGTGGGAGGGCTTATGATACTATTGTCATCGTCAAAATTTGTAGTCGTCCCGAATCAATGCCCAGCCACCGACCTGGTAAACGCATCAATTCTGTTCGCCCGTCACATCATGTCCTCGATCCCGAGCTGCGGTTGCCGGCCGCACTCTGCCACAATATCTGCGGGCTTGCTCTGAACGATCAAATCCAGCATCTCCTGCAACGCTCCCGGATCACCCTGTACCAGTAACCCGCCCAACCTCCCATCCGACACCATCAGCCTCCCAAAGCTCACTACGGCCCGAGCGAATTCTTGAGCAGTATGGTGGATCGCGAGGGTCTCGCTCTTTGCAGCGAGTATCCCGACAAAGAGTGTGACATCCAGGGAGGCGTTGGTCAGATCGATTGTGCGCGTGCGAAGAGCTTGCCCATGTGACACGCTCGCCTGAAGCATCGCCTCCTGGGTACGGACAGCACCTCCAAGTGTGCCGAGACGCGCAACTTCGTCCTTGATTCGTTGTAACGCGTCGACGGCACGCTGAATGCTGTGCTCGCATGCTCGTGCATGTTGTTCCGCGCTTGCTACCGTTCGTTCGGTGTCTTCAATTTCCTTGTTCAAGTCAAAGAAATCAAAGACCCCGCCAAGACCAAACGTGAGGAGGTTCCGTACGACCTGATGAACAGCGTTCACACCTGAGAGTCACCATAAACGATATCAAAGCACAAGAAAGATCGTACCCGAGCGAATTCCCTACTATCGCGCTTCCTCTCTGCAGACCGAATGGTCTCTCTGGCTCGCTGGGTGTGTGCCTCGGCCGTTGCCTTTTGCCCACCGTCAGTTGGAATTCAAGGTTGTGCCAGAGTAGTTTGAACACGTCGCACGTACTCCCAGCTTTCGCGTTGTTTGTCTATACCCTTTTTCAGTGTCTCTGCAACTTGTAACATTTTGTTCAGTCTCTCGAGACGTCCTTGAGCCACGGTGATTTCGTACGTCAAGTCGGTCGCAAGCTGTGTCCATTAGGGAGATGAACACCGTACCAAGCGTCAAAAGTCATGCACGAAAAAATTCAAACGGTGGGCGCACCTCGTTAAATTTCTGTGTCAAGTTCCTCGCTTTCTCGCTCAACGATTGAAAATGACCAAACACAATTTGGCTTTGTGATTTACATGCATTCACGAGTGGCGTGCGGGCCTGGACCGCTTCAAAAGTTAATGCAGGATCGTGATAGATTGTCAAGGCAGACATGTCTCGATGCCGCGTAACTTGGTGAAGTGATTCGATACGGTTGACAAGTACAAGGAGGGCATCCAGTGCGGGAGCGGCATCCTGTCCCAGAAGTGTCTCGCTCTCACACTGTAACGTGGCCAGAGATCGTTCGAGGGATGTGCAGCGTTTCGCTGCATTGCCGATGTCCTGCTGTATCGTGGTAGCCTCTGAGATGAGCGTGTTTATCTGAGGCTGAAGTATAAGTGAAAGTGAAACGTGAGTCACCACCTTCGATGATGGACAATCGGATAACATACGTTTTCACCAGATGAAGGTGGCGCAAGCTTATCGGCTCCAGCGGTCTGCAACTCAGTGAGCAGCAACTGGTATTCATTGGCTCTAGCCATATGAGCCAGTATTTGACGACGCTCGTAGATCAGCTCCGTCGTCAGTAGCGTGAGCATAGCCCTTTCTTGCTGCCATCTGCTTTCTTGCGCCCTGCGGAGTTCCTCGAGGGTCCTCTTCAGTCTCTCCTGATCGGCGCTGACACGCTCCACCTTCGCCTCCAAGATCTTGTGTTCGTGTTCCAACTCGACTCTCAACGCATGGTCATTGGCCTTCGCCGCCGACTCTATCTCTTTCTTCAAACCA
>JBBPNQ010000699.1:0-12844 GCA_038090975.1 Boletellus pseudochrysenteroides
TCCCCCACAACGAGTCGGCCAACCTTGGGGATGACCTCCAACGGGCCCTCGAGAAACAGTGAGCACAATCTATATTTGGTGGCCCTCTGCCTGATCCCCGCGCCTATAGCCCTGGATTGTGGACGGCCCTTTTCGTAGCCTATGGCGGGCCGTATCTCGGGGCTGCGTTTCTCAAGCTGACACAGGACAGCTTGGCTTTCATCCAACCGGTGTTCTTGCAGTTACTCCTGTCCTATATCTCTGAATACCAGGAGAACAAAGGCGCAGAATTCGTGGGAGGGTCAATTCCTCTCCGTGGCTATGCCATCGCTACCCTCATGTTTGTCACATCTGTGGCTCAGACCGTCATCCTTCACCAGGTAACGGGACATCTCCCCCTGACTACTGTTACCTGGTTGAACGACATTCTCTTCTAGTATTTCCAGATCTGTTTCGAGACTGGCATGCGTATCCGTGGCGGCCTCGTCACAGTTATCTACAAAAAGGCCCTTGTGCTTTCCAGCGACGAGCGTGGGAACCGTGCAACCGGCGATATCGTAAACTTGGTGTCGGTAGATGCGACTAGAATGCAGGAGCTTTGCACTTTTGGACTCATCGCCATCTCTGGACCATTTCAGGCATGTTAACTCCGTTCACTTTGCGCGCCCATACTCGTGTCTCACTCGGGAATAAGATTACCCTTGCATTTGTTTTACTTTATAGACTTTTGGGCTGGTCCGCGTTCATCGGTGTGGCTATCATGATCTTCTCTATACCCTTGAACACGTTTATTGCACGGATTCTGAAAAAGATGCAGGAGCAACAGATGAAGGATCGGGATAAGCGCACTAGGTTGATGAGCGAGCTTCTTGCCAACATCAAGAGGTGAGTGTGTCTCCTTCCCGAAGGTGCGGCACATGGTCATACTTCGGCAAGCATCAAGTTGTATGCGTGGGATTATGCGTTCATCCGTCGTGTGTTGCACGTCCGCAACGATCTGGAGCTCAAGATGCTCCGAAAAATTGGAATCGCCACGGCTCTGAACTCGACTCTCTGGACTGGCATCCCAAGTATGTGCTCTGGCTTTCGTTCGTCCTCTTTCTGACTATGCAACAGTGATCGTCGCACTGAGCTCTTTCGCAACCGCTTCGGTGTTCTCGAAAAGACCTCTTACTGCCGATATCATCTTCCCCTCCATCTCTCTCTTCATGCTTATCCAATTCCCTCTTGGAATGGTATCTAAATATACTCTGTTGAATCAAAGTCTTGATACTTACGTCCCTTACCTGTATGCAGTTCAGTCAGGTGACGTCCAACATCATCGAAGCCGTCGTCTCGGTAAAACGTCTCTCCGATTTCTTGCGCGCGGAGGAACTTCAGGTGGATGCTGTGAAGCGGGTCGAGAAACGTTCTCTGTCCATTGGTGATGAAGTATTGTCGGTCAGGGACGGAGCATTCCAGTGGACCAAGAATGGCATCCAGCCTACACTCGAGGACATTAATTTGACCGTGCGCAAAGGTGAACTGGTTGGCATCCTTGGCAGGGTTGGAGCCGGAAAGGTGAGCGTATTGTTCCCACGTTGGAGGAAACACGGATTGATAGGACATTATTCATAGAGCAGTCTGCTATCTGCCGTTATTGGGGCAATGCGGAAGACGGAAGGAGAGGTTGTGTTGTCTAGTAGCATTGCATATGCCGCTCAGAGCCCATGGTATGTGCGAGATGTCGGTCGGCATCGAGATTACTCACTCGTTGAAGGATCTTGTCGGCGACTATCCGCGACAATATTTTGTTGTCGCTCGCTTATGACGAGTCATTTTATAACCTTGTCATCGAAGGTGGATACATTCAGTACCTGGATAACCGTTCACTGACCATGACGTTCAGCTTGTGCGTTGAAGCCTGATCTGGCGGTGCTGTCTCACGGCGATATGACTGAAGTTGGCGAAAAAGGTGAGTCTGCGGTGTAAATACTCTGCGAAGATCTGAGGACGAAATGATGGTGTAGGAATCACTGTAAGATTTCTTTCTTGTCGATAACTGCAGGTTTGTGACTTGTGATTGCAGTTGAGCGGCGGGCAACGTGCTCGGGTCGCACTGGCTCGCGCGGTGTATGCCAGAGCCGACTTGTGAGTCGGTGAAATGTAGCATTGTGGGGCTGTGTGCTGAGGTACGGGCATAGGGTCCTCCTGGATGACGTTTTGGCTGCAGTTGATTCCCATGTTGCGCGTCACATTTTTGGTATGTGACCTCTTCTCTCCTGAATTTGAACATGATCTGATACTGGATGTAAGACAACGTTATCGGACCCCGAGGTCTCCTTTCTACGAAAGCTAGAATCCTCGTTACCAACAATATTGCATATCTCAAACATTTTGACCAGCTCGCTTATATCCGCCGTGGTATCATTCTCGAGCGCGGATCGTATCGGCAGCTCGTTTCGAATTCGGATAGTGCGGTTCGCAAGCTCATGTAAGCCATCTTGTTCGCTGAGGCTGTTACTATTTTCAATTTGGTGCTGCAGTCAAAATCATGCTGCGAACGCATCTTCATCCGGCGCAATGAGTGGAGTGAGCACCCCATCGCATATAAGCGGGAGTGATGTCAGTGTGCCGGAGAGGAGCGACAGCAACATAAAAGCGACGCTTATAGACGAGGTCGATTCGGTAGCAGAGAAAGCTGTTCTGCGCACAAGCTTCAGCGAAGCGATCATCGCACCTCTCCCTCTCGTCCGCGATGCAACCAGTTCTGAATTGTCAAAGGAGCACAGTGAACAAGGGCGCGTCAAGAGAGAGGTCTACCTCCAGTACCTCCGAGCGGCGTCCAAGGCAGGCTTTTTTGTCTTTGTGCTTGTTGTGGTATTGGGTCAGGCAATGTCGGTCATGTCTACGTTCATGCTACGTCTCTGGAGCGAGAGCAATCGCGTGTCTGGACGGAGTGCTGGCCTGAGTAATCCTAATTTACTTGGGTATGCGTTTTTCTGCTTAATGTCGATCGTGATGTTTGCCACGGGTGGATTGGTCAATTGGGTGTTGTGCTCGGTGAGGAGCTCCAAGTATTTGCATGATTCGGTACGTTTATGCATCATTGTGAGGAACGGGGTTGGTGAATGGTGGCTGGCAGATGTTGGGCTCGGTCATGAGAGCACCCTTGAGCTTCTTTGAAACGACACCCACTGGAAGGTATGTTGGTCCTTGGAATTATATGACTGATCATACCTGTTGACCGGAGACGGTAGGATCTTGAACGTGTTTTCTCGTGATGTCTACGTCGTCGATACTATTCTTGCGAGAGTGAGTGCATCTCTTACCAACAATCCTCATATTCACTCACTGTGGTGACAGGTCATTCAAACCTTGCTCAGGACAGCTGCCATCACTGCATCAATTATTTTGGTTATTTGCTTTAGCTTCCCCCCATTCCTCCTCGCTGTCATTCCTCTCTCATGGTTCTATTATCGAGTAACCGCGTTAGTCAGCTCGTTCGCCTTGTACTCACTCCTGATTCCCTTTCGTGCCTTCAGATACTACCTTTCAACTTCGCGTGGACTCAAACGGCTCGACGCTGTCTCGAAATCGCCCATCTTTGCTTGGTTTTCCGAGACCCTTTCTGGACTGTCGACCATCCGAGCCTACAACCAAGAAGCTATCTTTATTGCACACAACGCACTTCGCATCGATCGAAACCAAATGTGTTACCTTCCCGGTACCTCTGTCAACAGATGGATGGCCGTTCGTTTGGAATTTGTCGGTGCGATCATCATTTTGTTCAGCGCGATCTTGGCCGTTGCTGCCGTAGCGACAAGCAATGTGGATGCCGGTCTTGTCGGGATGGTTTTGTCCTACGCGTTGAACATGACGAGTGCGTTGGTAAATTCATTCCAACCTTGTGAATATGTTCTGTCGCTGAACGCGGGTTGTTGGAAGAACTGGCTGGTGCGTTCAGCAAGCGAGGTGGAGCAAAACGTAGTGAGCGTGGAGCGGATCACGCATTACGTGAATGATCTGCCTTCAGAGGCACTTCTTGAATTGCCGGATCGCAAACCCCCTTCGGGTTGGCCTGGTGCTGGGCAAGTTGAATTCCGGTCAGTGAAAAGTCCGTCGACATTTCGGTAACTGATGTTGCGTGTAGCGAGTATTCGATGAGGTATCGACCTGAGCTGGATTTGGTGTTGAAGGATATTTCGCTGACCATCGTGTGTAACTTCCATGGTATATATGACTTGGTTTTGATGTTGCTTGAACAGAAACCAAAGGAGAAGATCGGGATCGTTGGAAGGACGGGTGCCGGAAAGTCGTCTGTGAGTCTGTGTGGTTGTTGGTTGTTTGCTCCTTCTGATGCTCGTACGGTAGCTGCTTCTTGCATTGTTCCACATCTTGGAGGCCTCGTCTGGAAGGATTCTGATCGATGGCGTAGACATTAGCACCATCGGGTTGCACGACTGTATGTTCTTCCACCGGGCGGTGTACCAGAACGCGACACTGATCGATTGTTTCCGACAGTGCGATCTGTGATTTCGATTGTTCCTCAGAATCCAGACTTGTTTGAAGGCACACTCCTGGAGAACATCGATCCCGTGGGCGAGTATCAGGATGCTGATATTTGGGCCGCATTGGAACACGTGCATATTTATTCCTACGTCCACCCGCTATCTACCCTGACGTGCCTTTGGGTTGCTAGGCACATCTGAAGGCGTACGTGGAGAGCCTTCCGGAGGGTCTTGATTCGCCGGTCCAGGAAGGTGGTTCGTCGTTGTCGGCTGGACAGAGGCAGTTGCTGTGTTTTGCGCGGGCATTGTTGAGAAAGGTGAGCGCTGCACTGGGTTTGAATGAAAGAGCACATCACTGAGGGTCGTATGTTGTGATAGTCCAAGGTGCTTGTCCTCGATGAAGGTGGGCCTGCGTGCTTGTCCGTTCCCTTGCACCGGGTGCTGACGCACTGACATAGCGACATCTGCTGTCGACTTGGACACGGACCGGGCCATTCAGGAAATCATTCGGGGACCTTTGTTTGATGAGGTGACCATGTTGACGATCGCGTACGTGTATCGATGCCTGGGAATGCGTTTCCTGATGGCGGGTGTCTCCCCTTTTCCCCTCTATACGACAGACATCGCTTGAACACGATCATCGAGTCGACCCGAGTTTTGGTACTCAACCAAGGTTGTGTGGCTGAGTTTGACGCACCGGGGGTGTTGTTGGCGGACAGGTCGAGTCGGTTTTATTCGATGGTGTTGGAGGCTGGGTTGGTGAAGGATGCAGAGGCTGGGCAAGTTGGGAAGGAGGAAGAGAACAGTTCTACGGCGGAGTAGGACGCACTCTGAGGCTGGAGGTTGGTCCATCTTGGTTTATATCATTGCTATGGAATTGTTTCTTGGTAGAATGTCGAGGACATGTTGCTGAATATTTATCGTCGGTGGCGCAGCTGTATCTCAATTTAGAACTATTCGAGGGTAGTATCAATCTTGGCAGCTCTCCAACACCATGTCGATGCAGATCTTCGGCGACGAGGTAGCGCGTTTTGAAACCCAACTCGTTACGCGCGGTGCTGACCCCGTCATTGCCAGGCAACTGAAGAAAAGGCCGAAAATGCGCGTCTCTCCTCTTTCGTCGGCGCCCTCGCTGTCGGCGACCTCGTCAAGTCCACTCTCGGACCGAAAGGCATGAACAAGATCCTGCAATCCGCCTCGAACGGAGACATCAGCGTGACAAACGATGGCGCCACGATACTCAAATCCATCCAACTCGACAATGCAGCCGCCAAGATCCTCGTCAACATCTCCAAAGTCCAAGACGACGAGGTCGGAGATGGCACAACGTCCGTCTGCGTGTTCGCTTCGGAACTGTTGCGAGAGGCCGAAAAATTGGTTGCGATGAAGATCCATCCTCAGACGATCATCGAAGGGTACCGGCTCGCGAGCAAGGCCGCTTTGGATGCACTGGAGAAGGCGGCGGTCGATCATGCGTACGTCTCCCCTTGTCGGGTACACGGTTTTTTCGGTGTCTCGCGAATGTCTGACGCTCTCTCAGATCCGACATTGTACAGTTCCGTCAGGACTTGTTCAACATTGCTCGGACGACGCTGTCGTCTAAAGTGCTCTCGCAGGACAAGGATTATTTTGCCAACCTCGCTGTTGATGCCGTCCTTCGGCTAAAGGTAGACATCGTTGCCGCATACCGCCTCGTGCTTGGCCTGAAGGGTGATTCTTCCAGGGCTCGACAGACCTGGAGCACATTCAGATCATTAAAAAAGTCGGCGGAAAGCTGACGGATTCATATCTTGATGAAGGTGCGGATATGCGATTGGTGCACAGAAAGTACCACCTCTGACGGTATGACAGGCTTCATTCTTGATAAATCAATCGCAGTCAATTCACCAAAGCGGATGGAGAACGTCAAGATCTTGATCGCCAACACGGGTGCGTGATCCATGACTTGCAGAATGTACCGTATTGATGGACGACGTTGCCAGCCATGGATACTGACAAGGTCAAGGTCTTTGGCGCTCGTGTAAAGGTAGACTCTACGGGCAAACTTGCCGAGCTCGAACGCGCAGAACGTGAAAAGATGAAAGCAAAAGTGGAAGCGATCGCAACCCACGGCATCAATTGTTTCGTGAACCGACAACTGATATACAACTACCCCGAGTCTCTGCTTACGGAGAAGGGCATCTTAGTCATCGAGCACGCCGATTTCGAGGGCGTGGAGCGTCTGTCACTCGTGACGGGCGGTGAGATTGCGAGTACGTTTGATCGACCCGATCTCGTGAAACTTGGGAGGTGCGAGTTGATCGAGGAGATCATTATTGGGGAGGACAAGGTAACAAGACAAACAGTTGCCATGTCGCATCTTTCTGATCGAGAGACGTAGCTCATTAAATTTTCTGGCGTCGCTGCAGGCGAAGCATGCACTGTTGTCCTGCGCGGTTCCACGAACCAGATGGTCGATGAAGCTGAACGCTCGCTGCACGACGCACTCTCGGTCTTGTCGCAGACGGTGAAGGAGACCCGGATCGTGCTTGGCGGCGGATGTTCTGAAATGCTCATGAGTTGTGCTGTCGATGAGGCGGCGCGGAAGGTCAAGGGCAAGAAGGCGATCGCCGCTGAGGCATTCGGGCGCGCACTGAGGCAAATCCCGACCATCCTGGCGGATAACGCTGGGTACGACTCAAGTGATCTCGTCGCGCGGTTGCGTGCCGCGCACTACGAGGGACAGTCAGACGCGGGGCTTGGTATGTCGTCTTTCGTGGCGTTTGTTCTTGTTTTATTTTCCATGGTTAATTCACGCGCTATATGTCGTGTCAGACATGAACGAGGGTACGATCGGCTCGATGAGAACGCTTGGGATTACGGAGAGTTACAAGCTGAAGCGGCAGGTGGTTCTCAGTGCGACCGAGGCGGCAGAAATGATCATTCGGTTTGTAGAGACTTTTTTATTTGGCTGTTATTACATGCTCATCGGATCGCAGGGTGGACGACATTCTTCGGGCGACCCCTCGAAAGCGAGAAGCTGTATGAGCAGCTGTTACTCCGACATTGTTAATATATATACATTCCATGGTTATCAGGCACCAACAGTAACCTGTGCAAGAGGACCTCTCGCTTGGGGAATGGTTTTCATTTTTACCAGGCGTGGGTTTGGGTACGTATGCTCGTCGGTTTCGCTTTATACAATGACTTCCGAGCGGGGCATGAACGTTACCCTCGGTCAAGCGCATAACGTTTGCGCCTTGTTATGCACGCCAGGGCCACGATATCGGAAAGCGCGAGACGAGGATAATTTACACTCCCTAACAGACCCCGATTGACTCGGTCGAGGATGCAGCCCAAGTCCCTCTTTGACTTACCTTGTCTTTTGGGCAGGAGCGCAGGGAAGTATTGATACTGGTCGAGATGGACAGTGCCGTATTCGAGCACCTCATCTTGCGGCAACGGCTTAGGCTTCGAGGCACTTTGAGCGTATGACATAAAATGGTCGACATCCGTCGTGGTGAATTACTTGAAGTGAGTATGTGAGCGAGAGTCGTACCGGGGAGAATTCGGACGAATGGGTTGTCTTTACCGGATCTGAAGTCACTTGGACGACATTGCAGGCTTGGAGTCTCGACGAACATTCCGCACCGGTGGCGCCGCGCAACCATACATGGAGCACTTGTGATGTGAAACGCGTACTTTACTTGACATGGCAGTCAAAGCGATCATGCATGGCTTGCGCCAGTCCATCCAACTTAAACCGTGGTCGAGTTTAAGTGACTCTTGACGAGATCAAATCCAAAAAAGGCAATTGCAGTGTTTAAAAACTTGACGCGGTGGTCAAACTTGCACGCGTCCATCCGGCTGAGGCAGACCACACATCCAGGTTGGTGCAACAATGGCCGTTCTCGCGAGGCTGACATGTCATCTCCACAGCTTGTAACTTGTTCCGCAATCGTACGGGTTAAATACCGGGCCACTCCCACCCGCGTCCTCGAACCCCATCTGTTTGTTCAATTTCTCTTCTCCAGAGCCATCTTTAACATGTCTCATACACCCCAGGACGATACCAACACTCGAGTAGCGCCCGCAGCCGCCGCAAAGGGGCAGCCTGCCACCCAACGTCAATTCGACTCCACGCCAGCAAAAAAGAAGTACGGGCTAGACTTGGCATTCACGTCCACTGCAGCAAACTACGACAAAATCCGAAAACAACTCGCACTGGAGATGGATGGTCGTTGGTTGGGTGCGATGCCCGTCGACGAGTTCCTTGACACACACCTCAAGCCCGCCGTGAACGCGGTGCCACTCCCAACGCTTGCCCGGGATCCCTTTAGTGCTGTCCCCACCGGTGGAGTGGAGAGTGCTCGCTATGATCCATTTGTGAGTGTCTCATTCAGTCTTTTCGAAGATGGTTTTGCGACAATGACCGCACCTGCAGATAGCCGCAATCGCGGAATGGATCCCTCACCTACAAGCCGTGAACACGAGCACCAAGGAAGACACCAAGAACAAACTGAAGCTCAAACCGGACGTCTCGCTCTACAATCGCGTCGAGGGTGTGGCACCCCCGAATAAGACCGATTTTACGCAGATGGAACTTTGGATAGAATTCAAAACAAACTCTGGTGGCGTGGCCTTTCGTGATCCCCAAGATACCACCGATGAAGCACGTCGTTTATGGATCGAGCAAGGATCATTCACGCCGGCCACTGTGGACGCAATAGATGCTCGTGGTCAACTGGCACACTACGCCGGTGCCCAGCACAGCTTGCAATTCCGCCACTTTTCGTTTTCCGTTGTCATCGAGGGTGATCACGCCCGGTTCCTGCGATGGGACCCCGCGGGTACGATCGTGACCGCTGCGTTCAACTACCGCACGAATCCGGAAATCTTGGCCGAATTTCTGTGGCGATTTAGCCAGCTCACGCCCAAAGACCGTGGTCACGACGACTCTATCCGGCCGGCGCAACTTGAAGATGATGTAGACGCCCGTGTGAGGGGGAGGTTGCAGATCAAGGATAAGAAGATTCCGCTGTTCGAGTACGATATCCCCGGCCTGGAAGGGATGGGCCATGCTTATGGGCCTCCACCGCCGTACCAAAACCGGTCGCTTGTCAGCCGGTGCACTCGTAGCTTACCCGTGGTCTGGATTCCGAAATCGGATGTCCGGGGCGATACGAAGTCGTGTGTCAACTCCGATCTGCAACCCAATCAAGATAATGCAAGAGAGGACGCGACGGACGCATGGTCCAAGGAACGCATCGTTTATATGAAGGACACCTGGAGATTTCTTTCCGATTCACGGAACATCAAGGTCTTGCCTGAACACGAGATTTACGCCACACTGCACGAAGCCGAGACCCCGAACATCCCCAACTTGGTTGCTGGTGCGGACGTGCCGAACGGCAAGACGAAAACACAAGAAATGGTTGATGCCCCATGGTTGTGTGTTAGACCGAGAGTATCGCCGTATCAGCACTATCGACTCGTTCTTGGGATCGTAGGACGCGCGCTCACTACGTTCAGATGTACAAAGGAACTTGTGACTGGTGTCCTGGACGCCATGACCGGTGCGTCTATCCCAAGCTATTTGCAACCGGGTACCGCTGACAAACCAACACAAAGCTCACTGGCATGCGTTTAGTGTGGCGAAGATCTTGCATAGGGATATAAGTGTCGGAAATATTATCTTGACGGACGAGGGCAGGGGCTTCTTGATTGATTGGGAATTGGCAAAGCGCACGGACGAGGTTGGGAGTAGGCGACCTGATCGCACGGTGAGCCGTCAGGCACCAGCATTTTGACATGGACTCATGAGCGCTCTGTCCGCATAGGGAACTTGGCAGTTCATGTCTGCAAATCTACTTCGGCATCTTGGCAGGATACACGCGCTTGGAGATGACATTGAATCGTTCCTCCACGTTCTCGCATGGTCGACTTTGCGCCATGTTTCTGCGGTGGAATCTTATGACGCTGATGATCGGAGCGACGACACGAGCATCTTTGATGAACATTCTGTGCGCAAAGGGCATATTAGCCGTGGCGGAAAGTCCAAGTCATGGATCTTGCGTGCAGGGATATATCCGTCGGAATCGTTCAAGCCTAGGCAGCCCACCCCTCTTTGCTGCCTCCTCCGAACAATGAGCTCACCATTCAAGTCACTCTATGCTTCCGAACCTCCCAATGAAGCGCTTCGCGAAAAGTACGAGAAGCTGAAGCGAAGGAATCCCGATGACGAGCTAGCCTACACGGACCATCCCGTGCACATATATGACCAGGGCATGGAACGTTTAAAGTCTTCTCTGTGGTTCATCGCGACCATCGAAGACGCGTTGGAAAAGAAGACCTGGCCCACCGACGACAAAGCTGTTCGAAATCTCCCGATCAGTTCCTCCTTTGCGACGGAGGTTCAGGAGGCTCGGAGGACTACCCAGTTGGAGAATACATGCAGCCAGTGGGAGCGGTCAAAGGGGCTGCCGATGAGCTCGAAGCGTGCTGCGAGCCCGACGCCTGAGTCGGGTGCCAAACGGCGTCGCTGTACGTCGATGGTGTCAGGGTCTGGGATTTGATGCTGTCTGATAGGTGTTCTAATGCGTACTCTGTTTTGTTCTTGTTGGGCGTAGGATATATTCTGTACGGTGATATCGCGGTTCGCGGGTAGTTGTAGACCTGTAGCGACTGATGGACAGTAGTACGATACAGGCGGATCTTCTATGCCACGCTACTGCAGTACTTGTTGGCCATTCAATTGGACATGGCGTGATGCTACGGGACCGGCGCGTTGTTTCAAGTACTTGCGAAACGTACTTCCGTCATCATATCTATCACTGTTGTTGCAGTGCAACTGCTGCAACCTCCACGTCCAAGTCTTGCGACCGGATCGGGGATTCGATACACTTCGAATTGTGACCGTAAACGTTTGAAGCCGCAGCGCGTCTGAATCATAAAATCAGCTGGTTCTGACTCGCCTGGCGCAGCATCGTCACACGACGTGGCCTATCTGTGGGGCGAGAGTGCTTGAGAAATTCTTGGTTTGATCGTGTCCCCTGATGAAACAAAATTGGACGAGTCGGGGGATCCCCAGTGCGGAGACACGTTCAACAAGTGTTCCACCGTTCCACGACTTGCTTCCGCAAGTATCTGGCAAGATCGAGCAGCTAGAGACGAGCCTTCCGTCCAACTGTCGGCCCCCACGATTCTGCAACCATCCGATAATCAATACTCACCGGCACCAAGTGTCGCTCTGGACCTCTGTGAAAACGCGGACCCGTCCACCGGATGAAACCAGGTCTGGAGGCGAATGGGTGCAACTTGAACAACCTGCATCAGGAAACCAGAAAATGGTTGTGAGCAGTCATGAGCAGTTCACGATAAAAAAAACTTTTTCATAGGACCCTTTAATGCTTTTTTATTGACTTTTGAGAGCTCTGGTTGGAGGATAGGCCTACGAAAGAGTGTCAAGTGGTAATGTCATAAAGTGCTTCTCCAGATGCTTGAGCACAAATCTCTGCAACTTGAATAAACAGCAGCCCGGGGTTGCCGTGTACAGTAGACTTTTTCACAATGCATATGAGCTGAGGAGGGTTTTCCCATATGCAAAACGACATATGTGCAGCACCAAACGTATGTCATAATGTAACATAATGTGACATGTGTGACATTGATGGTGACTACTGCTTCCAGTGGCTGTCCAACATTGTCTGCTTCGCCTTCTGTATTTCCTCCCGTCGCATCTCACCACAGAACTTGCAAAGGTGCCTTACCAACTCCAAAGAAGTGTCAGCATGACTCTGAGTTATACAAACCATCTCCAGTTTCTCGCACAGCTGAGTAACCTCAGAACAAGAGATTGGGGGACCAGGATCATCATCTTTGTCATCTTTGTCATCAACCTCAATAATCTCTCCTCACTCAACAGCCATTTGATGACGGACAGCTGCAGCAATGGCTGCCTCATCCATTCCCAACATGAATAGTGAGGAGGAGTGTTGAGAATATAGATATCACATCTATATTAGCCCCTATCAGATGAGATATTTCTTGGTATTATTTTATCTTATCCGATCCAGACCTTTAGTCTAGACTTTAGCTGACACTATTCATGTTAGTAATGATCTAGACTTATGATGTCATAGCACACCATACCTAGAGTTCTATATGCTATTGGTTAGTTATTTAGAACTCTTCCTTAGCATTCTAGAATGTTTCTATCTATGGTCACTTTCATATATAGATACAAACAATACTGTTATGTATATAAGATGATCAGTTTAGTGATCATCTAATCTAACGAGTTATCTCTCTATTCGTTCTACCTGAGCCTCTCAGAGATCTAACATCAATCACTTGATCTTACCAGACTTGTTCATCACCCAGGTGAGTATTCCCAC
>JBBPNQ010000700.1:0-12831 GCA_038090975.1 Boletellus pseudochrysenteroides
GGAATAAGGCCCAGCCCACCGCTGTTCCTCGGACTGCGACAGGGAATGCCTCGGGGGTCCACCCAAAGAGCTACGATAGTACCCTTGAGCGGCCGAGTGGCAAACAATCAAGGAAGGCTACGCACCGTCGCATTAAACAAACTCTGGAAAAAGAACTCTAACATGTTGAGGGCAATGTAGCTCCTCTCCGTATCCACCGTGGTGTAGAGGAAGATGGACAAGCTCACGAACACGGACGAGAAAACGAGGGTCCATTTTCGCCCGATCATGGATGAACGGACCATCAGGACAGATAGAATGACGGCCGCAAATCCTGGGGTATAGATGATCAAGTAGTTGATGTATGTCTGTTGGAGGCTGACGTGGATCGCACTGTCTTTCCGCTGCAGGATTGCAGGAAAGTATACGCCCGTGATTCCATAACCTATTTACTCCACGCTGTGAGAGAGAAGAGGTGCGGGTGAATGTCTTACCCCAGTAATTAAATACCCACGTAATCCATACAAGGATCGTAACCCGTATCGTCCTCCAGCTCCCAAACAGTAGTTTGAGTCTGGAGAACTCGCTGACGAATCTCTTCGAAAAACCAATCCCTCCCGAATCTGGTGCCGATCGGGATTGCTCGTGAAGTGACTCTACTGTGAGGTCACAGGAGCGCTTGTTGAATACCGCGATCTTGTGGACGACCTCAACTGCACCTCGGTCATCCCCTTTTGAAAGGAGAAACTTTGGAGATTCATAAAAAGGAAAGATGAAGAAACGAAGGATAAAAACTCCAAGCGTGATCGAACCCATCGTAAAAAGAAAATAACGCCATCCCATGTTGACCTCCCTCGAACAGCAAGGTGTGACACCCCTCGTCAACTGACAGGATACCAAGTTTGTCGAGCAAGAGTAATTTGGTATGAGCGCGAAAGCGATGAGAGTGCATATCATAATTCCCACTGGTTGAAAGATTGAGAGCGCCGCGAGAAGGTAAAATCGATCCTGGCCAAATGTCAGTTACCATTTTATACCATCATCGAAAGGACCAGTACCTTTGGAAGATACTCGGCAGCGACTTGACAAGGGAGAGTGAGTGATGTGTATAATTTGAGTAATCAGGCACATACTAGTCGAGTCAACGGGTACGTTTCCCCCGACGCCGAATCCAGTGAATAATATGGCCGCTAGCAGACCGTAGTATGAAGACAGGACACCAACACTCGTTCCAAACACGCCGGCGACCAAAGAACTACCGTAGAACGCCACCCGACGACCTAGATAAAAGCCGTTAGTATGATCAAAGTCCCAAGCAAAGACGGACATTTTGCTAACGAACCTACAACGTCAACCAATATTCCCCACGTGAATGCGCCAGTGGCTATGCCGGCGGTAAACGCAATGGAGATGTTTCCAAATTCCTTGTCCGAAAACCCGAGTTCACGCTGAATGTTCGATACTGAGAGCCCAAATGCCATGGCCCACATAATATCCAAGAGAAATCCAGTACCGCAGATCGCCCAGATCAACCTAGTCGTCATACAAGAAACATGAATATAAGGTGCGACAGCACTTTGATAACGATGGTACGTACCATTGATAGCGGCCCATGCCACTCCGGTTCAACTCCTGATCGATGATGGACGATTTGGTCAACGGTTGCGGGGGGATCGTTCCGGCTTCTGTGGACTCATGGACTGCGATCTTCAAGTCCGTGGGTACTGAGGTCATTTGTGATACTGTTTGAGACAATGAACAGGAGAAAACCCTGGCGTCAAGGAAAAGAGGAATTCCTACATTTATACCTCACGATACGGTCATCACCGGCACTTGAAACACCGCTGGTACTTGAAACAAAACCATGCAGCGTGTGTCTCACTGAGTGGACTGGGAGTAAAGAGGAAAAGGAATCCTTTATTCATGTCACATGGTAATCGCTAGAACCATTGAATGTGTCGCAGGGTAGCCGAAGCAGCGGATATAATCGTGTAGACGCGCGCAAGCAGAGCATAATCACCGCCATCCTGGACGCAAATCCACATACTTCAACGGACGACGCGTGTTCGGACCCGCACTGGGGGGAACAGCCCCACTAAAGCGAAAACGCGTTGGTCACTAGACAACACTGTTATCAGTCACGACATACACGTGAAAGGTGTGTTCGAGAAAATCATGCTAATCCCAGCACTTAGTAAGATGAAGGTGTGGGGTATCAACTCACCTCGACTCCTCAACCTCGACCCCGAATCGGATCAGTTCAAACCTTGCGGCAGCACAGCCACGAATGTAGACAGTATCCCATGCAATCTGAATCCTTGCTATTTGCGCCTGGGTCTCCTTGAGCGCCTCGTTAGCTCCGAATATGCAATGCGTAAGAGTTCCATGTCGGTACCACCAGTATCAGCTCGATCAAAACAGATGCGCATACACGCGGTGCCTTTGAAGCTGCCTGAGATGAGCCTACTCACCATTCCTGGGGCACCAAGAGAACATCCGTCAACGGTGACAACAACTCGGCCGGCATCTGTCGGTGAATTCAGGCTCCGCTTCGGCTGCTGGCGGCATGCTGGTAGTCCCGGTCAAGTCTGCCAGCAGGATGGCAGAACGGAGATCATCATAACCGGGACCAGGCATACCCCTTATCCCAGTGATTGTCTTTAACTGCCCAACTGCCCAACCAAGTTGTGTGTAACAAATTCGAATTCAGTTGATGATGAAGAATGGTTAATGCGTGATCATTAGTTCGATCAAGGAAGCTCAAAGCTTGAGGTACTGGCCCGGATCTGAGAACTCTGATTCAGGCAGTACCACCGACGGTGACCCGCCTCACATCATATGAAGTTCGACTGCCACTACACTGAATCAGGAAGGTGTATGGAAACCTGCCGTGGCCGACGGCGGGAAACACAGATACGCAGACGGAAGAACTGGACCGCGATAGGGCGACTACGACGTACGCGTACAAGAAAGACTTCGATCTTGTGCAAGGATATCGTACACGTGACGATATAATATGCCCGTGCCAGTGGGCTTACGGTGTAGTCTGAGGGAGGTCAGTCACATCTTTTGTTCGCGTCGCTTCTCAGCCAACATGAAACTCGGCTCTTCTGAACCCCCGGCTCAGTGACCGAATTTCAAAGCGAATAGGAATGGCCGTGACGACATATCGGTCTTGCCTTGCATCATCCCCGTTATCACCACTTCGGGACCATTTTCCGCTTCTCAGCCATGTGCAGCGATGCAAGTACTTAAATAAACTCGCCAAGCCCCGAAACGACCTTGGCCAGTGACGGTGCATATTCTCCCGTTGTTTCATCATGTCTGAAAGCCTTTGGGCGCGTTTTATCAAGACCAAGGCTGACGAGGACAGCTCCGACCATGCTATCGACGACAAGCAACCTGAACAAGAAGTCGCACTGGTCGTTGATGTAGGCCCGGGTGGGCTATCTTTTGAGGAAGGTGCCTCAGTTCTTCCGTCCCTTGTCTTCGTCGTTGTTCAACGAATGCATTGCGTAGACACTGCTGGAGGGCTCGGTCGTCATCTCGGTGTCACCTCATGTACACTCCTTATCGTGGGGCATATTATCGGTACCGGCATCTTCTCAACACCCTCCTCCATTCTGAGCGGGGTAGGTTCCATCGGGGCCTCGCTCATGCTCTGGGTCCTCGGATTCGTTCTCTCGTTCTGTGGATTGTTCATCTGGCTCGAATTTGGGACCATGTTTCCCCGCAGTGGTGGCGAAAAGGTCTACCTGGAGGCTGTCTACCAGAAACCGAAATATCTTGCTACAGTGGTGTTTGCTGCGAATGCGATCTTGCTTGGATTTACCGCGAGTGGGTGTATCGTAAGTGCAGATCCGGTATGTTTGTGTCTGACGTTAATGTAAGCCTGGGTGGTGTGTAGGTCTTTGCGAGCAAGTAAGTGGTTTGGTCCAACTTCGTGCCCCTGGGTTGTTCCGACAGTGCTCTAGCATCCTTGTTTCGGCGGGAAAGGTTGCAACGGTTTGGTCTGAACGTGGCATTGCGCTCGGGGGTGTGTTCACCAACTCTCATGTTACATGGGCACTGGTCAAACATCATCCTTAGTGATTGTTTTCACGACACTCCTCCACGGGTTTGTGCCACGCACTGGCGTATATGTCATGAATGTAATATAATCATCCTTTCGGTCTCTTCATATCTTCTAATGACCCCGCATTTCAGCTGCTGTCGATCTTCAAGATCGTCATTCTTATCTTTGTCGTCATAACAGGCTGGGTAGTGTTGTCAGGCAAAACTCACATCGTGGACCCGCAAGCCAATTTTCGTGATGCATTTGCTGGTAGCTCCCACAGCAGTGGGGATGTGAGTGTTTCCATTCATGACGAGATTGTGTGTCAACAACGATGTACAGTATGCGACGGCGACCTTCAAAGTCCTGTTCGCATACTCTGGCTGGTCGGGCGCTAATTACGTGCTCAACAATGTCCAAAATCCGGTGCGGACTCTCGTGATTGCCGGACCCCTTGGATTGGGGATCTGTGCTTCTCTGTACATCCTCGCCAATATCGCGTATTTCAGCGCGGCGACCAAGGTCCGTCACCCCTTTTCATCCTCTAGACGTGGTTTGTCTGTTGTTACAAAGCAATTGATGTAATCACTGGTGAATAGGACCAGATTGAGTCTTCCGGGGTGACTGTGGCCGCTCTGTTTTTCAACAATGTATTTGGAGCAGCAGCGGAGCGGGCGTTGAGTGTCTTTGTTGCTCTTAGGTGGGTTCCGAGTTCCTTCTTGTCTTGTTCTCCGATTCCATCAACTTTACTTGCCGATCGTTGAATTTAACGATGTAGTGCATTAGGAGTACGTGTCGGCATGTTTGATGATTGTGTACCCTGTACTAACATTGCCCCAGAACGTCGTCACCGTTGTATGTGCTTATATCTTTGATTGTCCCGGTATATGCCTATAAACACGGCCAGACATTTGCTTACGCCCGGATCAACCAAGGTAGGCATGCATGTTGCCCCATTCTGTTCTCGGCATTGATTACGGCGCATGGCTTCACTCGAAACAGAGCTCGCCAAGGAGGGCATCTTTCTCCCATTCGGAAACAAGTTCTGGGCATCAAATTGGCCAACGGGAAAGTCTCCTTTACCTGGCCTCATCGTTCATTTGATCCCTTCGGTGAGTATCCTCTTGGTCATCTATGGGTACATGCTTTGTGAAATGTGTGCAGGTTATCGTCATTCTTGCACCGCCTATGAATGTCGTGTATCCGTTCATATTGGATGTCGAAGGATACCCTACCCAGATTATCAACTTCTTTGTTGTCATCGTATGCCTCGATCGCTTTAAATTACTTCTTGTGTGTGACAACTCTCGGGCAGGGTCTGTTTTGGATGCGTTGGAAGAGGCCAGATATCCCTAGGCCATTCAAGGGCATGTAGTTTTTTACTGGGCAAAACTATCATTGATGCAGGTTTTCCCCAGTCTGGTTACCTCTAGCAGTATTATATCTCGCTGCAGCTGTGTTCCGTGAGTGGTGTTCCCCAATGGTTTCATCACAACATATCTGTAACACCTCTTAGTCATTATTGCACCATTCCTCCCTCCATCCAATGGCGTGGGGGATACACCTCCTCTACCATACTATCTGTGCGTCACATCCGTTCATTGTTTCGAGGACGCACGCTGAGATGGGTGGTACATGACAGATACTGTCTCGTTGGGATTGGGGTGATGTTTGTCGGGGTCGCGTACTGGGCTTGGTGGCGCATTCTGTTGCCAAAGATATTCGGATGCGAACTCGTACCGCGCAAGGAGACGCTCGAAGACGGTACCGTCGTGTCTGTGGTACGTTATTTTGAGGGTCTTTGCGGAGAAGAACTGATCTGATTGATTACCCAGTTTTCGCGCAAGAAAATTCAGTGACTATGGCCGTTATCGATGCCCGACTACTACTTTGATGATAGGTGTAGGATGCTTGTATTTGAGACACGATGCGTGAACACTGTTGAAACTACTGCGATTTTGCCCGAGGTATACTTTCAGTGGCCACTGCCCACCTCGACGTGAGCGAGAAGGCTACTGTTGTCTGAAATCAATCTGTAGGAAGATGTGCTTACAATCAAGCCACCGATGTACAGCGACGTTCACTTGTAACGACAATTCTGGTAGTCCCGGCAGATGGGCCGGAACCGAAAGCGGCTGAGGAAATGGTTAGGAGGTAATCCGACTCTCTAGTCTGTTAGTGTTGCCTTGAGCCAGATTCGTTAGGAGTGAACCGCGTATGCACACATGACGCTCATTCACCTGTCGGTCGTCAACAACCTCCCTTTTAATATGCCGATGGCCCACGGATCATGGATGGGCGTATGTCGTCGTTCGGTTCATCGGCCCCTTCCATCCATAGTACATCATTCTCACGACTACGCACTGCAGCGACTCGGAATGTCGACGATTCTGCACACAAGCCCCAAGTGCCATAGACAGGAAGCATGATCTGGTCCGCCATTATGGAAGATGACCCGTTGGATTCTATATGGCAATTATTAGTGCTGGCTTTACTAGGTCTCGGCATAACCAGTCTCATGCTTCACGACCTGACCAACTTTTACATTGCGTGAATTGCGGTTTAATCTTGCTCTTGTTCATTTTGGATTAGGGCCATGGCGGTGTAACATGAAAGTGATCAAGTGAGATCATGTGAACATTACATTTGCCGATGCGGCCGGCTCTTGCGAGTCCACGTCAGTACACGATGGAGGATCTCGCCGTGACGACATTTCGACCGAGCCTTGCATCATCCCTTATCACCACTCCGGATCTATTAACTTCTCAACCATGTAAGGCTACTGCTTATACCCGCCGTGCTTCCGAATTTGCCCCAGGTTGATTAGCCGGTGCATATTTTTCTGTCGTCCGCATCATGTCCGGAAGCCTTTGGACGCGATTTATCAAGACCAAAGCGGACGAGGATAGCTCCGACCATGTTGTCGACAACAAGCAGCCTGAACAAGAAGTCGCACCGGCCGTCGATGTAGGCCCAGGTGGACTCTCTTTTGAGGAAGGTGCCTCAGTTCTTCCGTTCCCTGTCTTTGTTGTCGTTGAACGAATGCGTTGCGTAGACACTGCTGGAGGACTTGGTCGTCATCTCGGTGTCACCTCGTGCACCCTTCTTATTGTCGGACGTATCATCGGTACCGGTATCTTCTCAACACCCTCCTCCATTCTGAGCGGGGTAGGTTCCATCGGGGCCTCACTTTTGCTCTGGGTGCTCGGATTCGTTCTCTCGTTCTGTGGATTGTTCATCTGGCTCGAATTTGGGACCATGTTTCCCCGCAGTGGCGGCGAAAAGGTCTATCTGGAGGCTATCTATCAGAAACCGAAATATCTTGCTACGGTGGTGTTTGCTGCGAATGCGATCTTGCTTGGATTCACTGCGAGTGGGTGCATCGTGAGTGCAAATTCGGTATGTGTGTATGTCTGGTATTAAATTTGTATGGTAGGTCTTTGCGAGCAAGTAAGTGACTTGGTCCGGCTTTGTGCCCCGGAGTTGTCCTTACGGTATTATGCTCTAGCATCCTTGTTTCGGCTGGCAAGGTCGCGACTAATTGGTCCGAGCGTGGCATCGCTCTCGGAGGTATGTTTTACCAACTTCCATCCAACAATCGGATTGCACAAATACTATTCTTAGTGATCATGTTCGTGACCCTTCTCCACGGTTTTACGCCACGTGTTGGCGTACACATCATGAACGTGCGCATATAGGCATGATTTCAGTCACCACATACCGTCTAACGATTCCATATCACACTGGCAGGTGCTGACAATGTTCAAGATCGTCATTCTTATCTTTGTCGTCATAACAGGCTGGGTAGTGCTCTCGGGCAAAACGCACATCGCCGATCCACAAGCCAACTTCCGTAATGCGTTTTCTGGTAGTTCCCATAGCGGTGGGGATGTGAGTGTTCTCCATCCTTGATGAGACTGTATGCCGACGATGACGTACAGTATGCGACAGCGACCTTCAAAGTCTTGAACGCGTACGCTGGTTGGTCAAACGTTAATTACGTGCTCAACAATGTCCGAAATCCGGTGCGGACGCTCAAGATTGCCGGACCCCTTGGACTGGGTATCTGCGCTGCTCTTTATCTCCTTGCCAATATTGCGTATTTCAGCGCAGCGACCAAGGTGCGTCTACCATATCCACTCTTTATCCATCCATGGCGTGTCTATTGTCTCGAGGCGGTCGATGTGACCGTTGTTTTCGATAGGCCCAAATCGAGTCTTCTGGGGTGACCGTGGCGGCTCTGTTTTTCAAAAATGTGTTCGGAACGGCGGCGGAGCGTGCGTTAAGTGTCTTTGTTGCCCTCAGGTATGTCGGTGTTTCTTCTCATCTTTAAAGTTGTTTACCGAGCACGTTGATGTGGTTTACTGACCTTGTCGATCTGCAATATAGTGCGCTAGGAGTAAGTGTTGACATTTTGGACATTTGAGTACCCTAACGTTGCCCTAGAACGTCATCACCGTCGTATGTTTTCATACCTGTTTGTTCGTGTTCATGCTCAGAAGCATGGATAGACGTTTGCTGCTTCCCGCGTTAATCAAGGAAAGTAGTAATGTCGTTCCATTCCCTGTTCTTTGAGTTGATCGTGGCGCGTGGCTTCATTTCCAACAGAGCTCGCCAAGGAGGGTATTCCTCTCCCATTCGGAAACACGTTCTGGGCATCAAATTGGCCAACGGGAAAGTCGCCTTTACCTGGCCTCATTATTCATTTGATTCCTTCGGTGAGTGCCGTCTTGGTCACCTGTGAGAACCATGGTGTGGGCTGACTGCGTACAGGTTATCGTCATTCTTGCACCGCCCATGAACGTCGCGTATCCCTTCATTTTAGATGTCGAAGGATACCCTGGTCAAATTCTCAACTTTTTCGTCGTCGTCGTACGTCTTTCGCCATTACTTGAAATTCTTTTTAATCCCTTGCACAGGGTCTGTTTTGGATGCGTTGGAAGAAACCAGATATCCCCAGACCATTCAAGGGTAGGTCGATTTTCTACTCAATAGAACTAGCGTTGATACGCGTTCGCCTCAGTCTGGCTGCCTCTAGCCGTGTTCTATCTCGCTGCAGCTGTGTTTCGTGAGTCTTCCAAGGAATTCCTCACGATATGTATTTATGTGCGATGCCCGGCAGTCATGGTCGCACCATTCCTCCCCCCATCCAATGGCGTAGGGGACACGCCTCCTCTACCATACTATCTGTGCGTCACCTCCCTTGGTCGTGTCGAGGATATACACTAAACTGTGTGGTAAACCCATGACAGGTACTGTCTCGTCGGCATGGGCGTGATGCTTGTCGGGGTCGTGTACTGGGCTTGGTGGCGTGTTCTGTTGCCAAAGGTGTTCGGATACGAGCTCGTACCGCGCAAGGAGACGCTCGAAGATGGTACGGTCGCGACGTTGGTGTGTGCCAGTGTTCCTAGACCCCTGCAGATCAAACGAAGAAACTAAAATCGATCGCACAGTTTTCGCGTAAGAAAATTCAGTGAATCACACGACATGTACCCCCGAAACGAAATAGGATGATTCGCAAGGACACTTCTGCATATATACCACAAGTGTGTATGTGACCTTGTCACAAGATGTCTGGATCGACCATTTTTGTTCCTGTCGTTTTTGATAAGACCATACCGCTGAAGTGCTGATGGTTGTCGTCTTGAACTTACTGGCATCGTGGTCAGTCGTACAGACAGACAAGAAAAAGATATCCATACCGGAATAACACCCGAATGCGTGATATTGTATGACAACTCTGTCGTGAACCGAACTGCTTTTTTTTTGCTCGGATCTGCAGTGCCGGAGGACGCGAAGCGGTTGTTTGGCCATGTTAGGATCAGAAGGTATCACTCCACCATCATGGCGGCTGCAGCTGTCACACCCAGTCGACTGGCTGCCCTAGTCAAGGCACGCTGTGCCATTTTTCAGACGGCCTACAACCCCACGTCTGCACGCACCGGTGCCAAGTACTTCCGCTCGAGGCTTCGCGGCCCTTCCATGGTCCAATACTACCCCAAAGACATCGACCTCTGCATGTCCAAGTTTGCCAAGGAGTGGCCAGAGTTGGAGCTCGTCAATTTTGCAGAGGCGCAGAGATTGTGGGACGTGGACATGAAGAAGGCGAGGGGCAAGGGTGCGCCCGCAAAGGCCAAAGATAAAAGTGCGTCCATCACCTACTTCACCCGCACCTCACTCAGCGCGTCGTTTCAGGTCAGAGCCGTCGGACTCAAAGAAGACGATAGAAATGTGTTCGGAGCGTGTGTCGGACTACCGTACAAACACCATCACACATACAGTACAGTACCCTCATCATGTTTACTCGCATGCTACTCCACCGTCAACACGTACCCGTCGTGCCCGCCGGGTCGCTCAGCCGCTCGGACAGACCCCCCATCTCAGCAAGCGTGTTCGAAAACAGGTCGTCGAACCCCTCCATGAAGCCCGCGCGCTCCAGCGCGAGCTGATAGTCCTCACCCGGCGTCTGCAACCGCGACAGCCACTCCTCCAGCCCGGCCGTGCCCGTGACGAGCAGGCTGTGCAGCCGCGTGCGCTCCGTCTGGCTCATCGGCGTCGAGTGGATCGGCCGGTTGGGCTCGATCATCTCCACGGGGACCACGAGATCCACGCCGGCGCCCGACGAGGCGTCCCAGACCTGCGAATTGAGCACGGCCGACCACGCCTCGTCGAGGTCATCGAGAAAGTCGAGGAGCTGCTGCAGATCGTCCATCTCTGGCGGGTAGCCTGGGACCGCGTTCATCACGTCGTTGGTCAGGCGGAGTAAGAACGTGGTCCGCAACGACGTGGAGGGGTCTATGGGCGGGATTTGTAGGATGAACGCCAGCAGATGATGCGTCGCGTCGAGGTAGGCCGACAATGTGGGCAGTTTGGTGAGCGATGGCTCGGAGCTGGGTGACGCAGCAGTGGGTGCATCGTTTGACGCTCAGTCTCGTCCCAATGATGGCACAGCGCACCGTTTCTTGAACGAGCTCTCGATGTCTTGAAAGGAGTACTCTACGAATTCGACTGCCTTTCGTTCTTGTCCTTTGGACAGTGCGCGCGTTGAGTTCACGTTGCTACGACTTGCCTGGTCCATCGTAAGGAATGGAACCAGGCCAATTGGTAAACAACAGAAAACAAGTCTACTAGGACAACCCAACCCGCCTCCGAACCTCGTCCATCGTCGCTTCCGAGTATGCCATGGCCTCCAATGCGCCTTTCCGTCCAACTTGTTCAAGAAACCTCTTGTCCTGCCGAATTCTCTCGAATTCACCTCGAGGGCCCTTCACCACCTCTTCTACCGCATCAGCGACATCGTTCTTCAGATCTCCGTGGCCCTTGTTTGCATATTGCTTCGCAACTTCCACAACATCGCTGTCGGTGCACGCCGCAAGAATAGCGAGTAAATTCGACGTGCCCGGACGACACACGGGATCATAGGTGATGCCCGCAATAGAATCTGTCACCGCACCACGAATTTTCGCCTTGATCTCAGCAGACGTATCCGTCAGAAGAATACGCGACGCAATGTCCGGCGACGACTTCGACATCTTCGACGATGGATCCTTGAGGGAGAGGATTCGCTTGCATGGCGCTGTCCCAGGGTGTCTGTATACTCATCATTTCAAAAAGGTGAACATAACGGACTTTCCACGTGTGTTGGTAATGGAAAGAGTGGCGATTGACCGTGCCTTTTGAACGTCCGATTAAATATATCCGCTAGGTCCCGGCTAAGCTCTATATGTTGACGTTGATCCTCTCCTACGGGAACATGAGTAGCCCTCCAGCCCTTGTTCGGTGCTTGTTCGTATCCAGAGTTGACTCCTCACCTATAAACGAGCACATCTGCCGCTTGAAGTACTGGATAGGTGAACAACCCAGCATTAAGCTGCGACTCGTCTACTTCGTCTTCTGACTTTGCGTTCCTTGAGGCTGCTAGTCGCGACTTCAAAATCCGAGATAAGCGCAAGAATCACCCAGGTTCGCCACCAACCTTCCATGTCGTCATCCGCCGTAGTCTTCCAACCGGCGTGAGGCAATTCAAGATCCAACACAGTTCTGTGTGATGTCCATTCTGCCCAACGTGAGTGAATCGGTCTACCACAGGCTGGACATCCTCACATGATCTTGGTGGAATACTATCGAACGTGTTGGGTCGATTCCGATGGCGAGCATCACCGCGAGCATATCGTCTCTGGCAGACCGTAGCAGAGTGGGGTCTTGGGGGAGCGTCAATGCATGCCAGCCGACAATGGAAAACAGAAGGACGTCGTCTGGTCCTGCAGATTTCTGCAGCTTCACCCAGTTCGACAAGGCACCCAGATAGTTTCCCAACTGTGTATTCGAGTGTTAGCCTGAACCCTGACGAAACCCCATGTCAGCCTACATGTGGGATCCCTGTCGGTTGGATGCCAGAAAAGATGACCCGCTTGGAGGGTGTCTGGGTTGCTAACGGGCGTCGTTGGGGCCATTTTACGGGCTGTCTCTGCAGTGCTCGCTGGGCACGTCCACCGACGCGTCCAAAAAGGACCATTAGCTGTTTGAAACTCCGTCTGACCGGTTTGTTTCGTGCCAAAAAAGACGCCCACGCTCGATTCTGAATGTCCTCGCCGACCGAGACGTGGTCGACGGCCATGGATTACCTCGTCGGCTTGGGCTTGCCAGGCGGAGACAGTTTCTACGATGTTACCCAGACGTTCGCCGATGCAGCGCAAGGTAAACCCTCACGCGACTCCCTGCATGGTGTCACCTTGTTCACGCTGCAGCCGCAAGATATGCCCTCTGGAGGGCTCATCCTCGCGAACGACTTTACCCTG
>JBBPNQ010000701.1:0-12831 GCA_038090975.1 Boletellus pseudochrysenteroides
CCATCCGGCGGCAGCAAGGGGGACATACCAGGGAGGCTTACATCATCATGGACAGCAACATGAAACACTTTCCTGCTGCGCCAGGTTATCGATGTCGTTGTAAGCACTAGCGCATACGCGCATGACAGCGGAGTTAGCTAGACGAGTCGGATCACTGCCTATCTCCAGACTCCTCCACCCATCGCACATCATTGTCTCACCACCCTCCCGCTGCACTCTTCAGACGCGCCGCTCTCACATTCCCAACCCCATCACACGTGGCTCCCGGGTGCCCATACCAAGACGTTGGGTCACATTTACTTCAGGGATCGGACAGCCATGTTACGTAGGGCCCCACTAGAATGGCGATCCGGATCGGACAGACTCCATCGACCTCTCCATTACGGTCTTGGTTGACTTCGGTACGAGCAAAGGCACCTGGGCTTCGAGTATTGATAAAGGCCGACAATGTTTTCAGTGTCGTCCCTCTACGGATTATCTGAGGTGAAACCAACCCACTGGGGACACGCTACATGTCTGGAGTCTGTGGCCCCAAGGCTGGAATCCCTGAATCATGGCCGTAAGTGTGATCGCCTAAGTTGGTTATTACAATACAATTCATACTTTTCTTCGGGTTGACTTCATCATCCGAATCTTAAGCTTCACTTCATTGGCAACCCTATACTTGGATTTGTGCCCCTTCTGATAATTTCTTCAAGCACTGCCCTGCTACTGATATGGGATATTCGGGATAAATAAATGGGCGGGCCCCTGCTTGAGTTGCCCCCAAGGCCTCCCTGCCCCCTTCTGCGCTTTCTCTCTTCCCTCTTCCCGTTCTCCCTTATCCTGTTTCGGGCCAGCGGATTCACCTGGACTCCTGGCTAGTGCATATTCTCTGAAACATGGGTTTCGGCATCGCTCTCGACATGGCAGAGCTCCTGGGAACGCTACTGGAAGGGATATTGTATGGTGAGACCCATCAACGATGAATCTGGGGAGAAGCATATCGAAGACTCACGAGGCAAGGCTTTTCATTGCTGATGTTTGGAGGAACGATCTGGAAATTTTTGTCTCGGCGGTCCACTCGAAAAGTGAACCGTATAATATTTACAGTAGCATGCTTGCTACTGTTGTGTAGTACGGTGGTGCGTGTCTCTTTTTGTTCCCCCGGACAAGCACCGAACACAGATCGGTTCCACAGCACCTCATAATCAGCATCATAAGGATTGTGGAGGCTTCGATATTGTACCGAGATACCTACCCGGGAGGACCTGTAGGAGTTCTTTTGAACGGGTCCCAATGGACGTTCGTATCCAAGAACTTTCTGTATATGGTACAGTCGTTTATGGGGGATGGCGTAATCGTAAGCGTCACTTTTCCCGTCAGACGAGCATCATCCGCTGATAACATTACAGGTTTATCGCTGTTACATGGTATGGCAATCTGGACTTGTCATGGTTTTACCTCTCTTGCTCTGGTGTGCCGCTTGTGGTAAGTGTATTGTACGTTTTGGGGTGACTAGAATCGGTGGTGACATATTCCAAAGTCACTGGCATTGGAGCCGCGGTGCAAACGTCACAAAGCAGCATGTTTGATGAGGCCCTCGTGCGATGGGTCATAGCGTTTTATGCAACAACGTTCACGACCAACACTTTGACGACCTGTACGTACTCGCATGTCGATGGATGTTGAACAGTGCCTCTGAACTCTCGTCTACCAGTCCTGTTGGCTTACCGTATCTGGTGTGTCGACCGGGAGACTACGAGGCTGCGTGACCACCAAAAGTCCCCGCTGCGGAACGCACTACACATTATTATTGAAGCTGGCGTGATTTATAACCTCACCGTTCTCGCGGCATGGATCTGCTTTTCACGTCAATCGTACGGTGAATTCGTGATCCAGAACATAGTCAGTCCACCATCGCTTGCTCGCTCGCTCGCTCGCTCATGGGGATGATTTCACTGACATGTTCCCTTGACTCTCAGATCGTGCCTATCATCTCCATTACATTCTACATGGTGATTATTTATGTCGGAGTGGCCAATCGAGATGCGTATTCGAGTGAGAGCCCGTCCGCCGGGTGGCTTGCCCGCCGCAGTAGCTACGCGGACCCGAGAAATAGGATGCAAGTCCACATCACGACAATGACCGACAGCGGGGTTGACCCTGGTCAGCGCTTCCCAACGAGTTTGATCTCTACTGGCTGTAACGGGAACCATCTACCCCCGACCCCGAGCGACTTCGAGTTCAAAGACATTAGAGAGGCCGTATGAGCTCGCTTGTGACTTTAGATGTTTGATCCACGACATATCCTGTACTGTATCCGTGTTAATGACATTGCTGGCAGTTACACCCGAGCGAAGAGGTAGTGAGGGTAGCTTGGGTGCACGCCACACAAAGCATAGATACATTCCCGCGGGCCATCGCTGGCATACTCTCTTCCTCGTGTAGATAACGATGGGCAGTTGGTCAACTGTCGCAAAGCGACGACCACGACCAACACTTATTTGCCCTGTGTGTGGGTTCCCATACCCTACTTCCACCTGGTTTCGTCTAGCAGGGCAGCGTGCAAGTCCGGACATTTCCGGCCCCAACAGGAGCACGAGAAAGGAAACGAGGAAACTCACGGGCCCTGGGGCACGGGATGTGTCCTCCCCCAGCGCAGTGCACGCAGACGACGAAGACATAATTATTACAAGCACGGACCACGGCTTGCTAATGACAAGGTAGAATTCTGGGTGACAGATGCCGCTCTTTGTCTTGGACGAATCCCTGCCGGCTTTCACACTGCGATGCAGCACAGCGGGCGCGAGCTGACAACTGAAAACAAGCCTGTGCCGGTAAACAACGATGCCGTCGAATGGGGCGGTCAGATCCCAATGCAAGGCTCCCCTATCTTACCCGTGTTCGTCCTGACAGAGTTTGCACTGGGTGAAGTCGTCCACTGTTGCGGTACCAAAGTCGTGGAGGAAGCAATGGCAGCGAGTTTCCCCTCGCGACGGCGAGCCACCAAGGTGTGATATCAAGGGAAAGAAACAATCGGAACCACAGAAGCAAGAAAGACGCTTGAGACGGGCTTTGCGAATATGAGAGAACGGTACTATTTTATAGATCATCAGCCTGGTATCGAGAGTGTAGAGAACCCTCACACATTTATGTATTCAAGTTTGGCACGTCACGTCCACATTGTCCAGGGAGTAAAGGTCCGGTAGGATTCAATGAAATCGAGCCAAGGTGCGGAAACAAGTCATGAACTCGAGGCTCATATATTACTCCAAGGTTGTCCGTTTGCACGGTTTCCCAGTCGTTCAAGCTGCGATGTCCAGAGTCTCTGGGAGAGCGCCCGCCTCCGAGTCATCTGTTTTATAAATAACCACAACCAACGTTGCAACCCGCTGGCCGACGGAATGCGCGATACAGATAGACTACCCACCGTGACAGTGTTGTCATCGTCGCTGAGTCAGAGCCACTTTCTTCAAAGGCTTGCTTGACCACTCGGGCTTTTTGTGCGGCGTCTTCAACTTATCGTCCCTTGACCTCGCCACTCTCAGGATCGTCCGCATTCTGCCCATCAACACGAATCCCACCTTGCTAGGAGACGGTGGTACCTGGCTTGCTGAACTGCTTGAGTCAGAAGTTGTTATGAAATCGGGACCCGGAGGCACAGACCAGCCCTGGGCCACAGTGACGATAATAGTTCCTGGAGCACGCGAAACCACGGAAATGCCAATCGAGGCGTTCATGACAAGTGTTTCAGTCCCACGAAACATTCTCCGACGGCTGTGCCGGGGGAATAACGATAGGAACAGTGATAGGCTGGAGACTACGCAAATTGTTTCCTTGGCCCAGGTAACAACCGCGCAAAAAGAAAGATGTTCACAGCCACGTGACATGATCATCATCGGGTAACCACACTTCAGGCTAAGCCAGTCAACAACCCGGACAATTCAAAGAAATCCGGGTCGAGGCACGTTGGACCAAGCAAATCAACCAGAGGCCTTCTGGTTTGCCAACTTGCACTTCCAAATCAACGTCAGATTTATCCTTGTGAGTCGCAAATTGCCTATACGTTAGTCTCCCGAAACTGGGGCGTTGTTCTTATCTTGGGGGGTTGATGATGAGCGCTACTCGTTTTCAGGGTGCAGAGAACCTCCCACCACCATTACCGTCGTGGGAGTCAGGTCGATTCCTTCAAGTGCCCATCCTCGACCTACTCCCCCACCGTCCGTCGTACACCATGTTCTCGACTCACTGCCCTCACCACCCTTCCGCCGCACTCTCCAAACGCGCCACTTTCAAACCCCCATCCCGGTCAAAAATAAACCTGTCACACGTGGCTCCTGAATGCCCATACCAAGAGGTTGGGTCAGATTTACATCAGGGATAAGGACGGTCATGTTACGTAGAGCGCCACTATGACGGCAATCATCCAGACTCTCCATTACGGTCTTGGTTGACTTCGGCACGAGTAAAGGCACCTGGGCTTCGAGTATTGGTAATGCTGACAATGTTTTCAGTGTCGTCCCTCTACGGATTGTCTGAAGAGAAACCAACTTACTGGAGACACGCCGCAGATATAGCGTTTGGAGCCTTGGGGCTAGAATCCCCGAAGTCCACAAGTAAGGTATGCAGGTGGGATTAACGATATTTCGGGCGCCCTATCATTTGTAATCTGTGACTGTCACCGGATCACGGGACAGTGGCCGTTAAACGGATAGTAGGGGGCCCTGCACAGTTTGAGATATCGGATCGCCTTGATGGCGTCTCCCGGTGATATCGGTCGCGACGCCCTCAAGGCCATGCTCTGCCAACCTATCTCAGCCATGCGAGGTGCACGGATCGGGGTCAGGGACTGGAAGGTCAAGTGAATGCGTTCCAGTTTGACCGTAAGTGTGATCACATAAGCTTGTTGTCAGCTTTGCTTACTGTAACCAATTAATATCATTCCTCGGGTTGATGCGACTTCATCTTCACTGCATCGGCAGCACTATACTTGGTTTGGTGCGATACCCGCATGTTTCTTCAAACACTGCCCTGCTGAAATGAGATATTCAGGATAAATAAGTTGGGAGGGCCCCTTGGCAGCATTTTCCCAAGGCCTTTGTCTTTACCCTTCCGCGCGGTCTCTTTCCCTTCCTCCCTTCCTTTCCTTGGCCCGCGGATTCGCCTGGTGTCTTTCCAGTGAACATGGGCGGCATCCCTCTCGACAAGGCAGAGCTCCTAGGAATGCTACTAGAAGGGATCCTGTATGGTAAGACCCATCAACGATGAATTTTGGGAGGTGCATATCGAAAACTATGAGGCAAGGTTTTTCATTGTTGATGTTCGGAGGAACGATCTGGGCACTCTTGTCTCGGCGGTCCACTCAGAATGTGAACCGCATCATGCTTACGGTAGCATGCATATTGTTGCTGTGTAGTACGGTGGTGCGTGTTTTATTTCATTTCACCTGGATAACCATCAGACAGTGATTGATTTCTTTGGTTGTACAGCACCTCATAATCGACATTATAAGGATTATGGAGGGTCTGATACTACTTCGAGACACATACCCAAATGGACCCACCGGATATTTTTCGAATGTGTCCCAATGGACATTCGTGTCCAAGAACTACGTGTATGTAATACAATCGCTCATAGGGGACGGCGTCATCGTAAGCTTTGTTTTACTTGGCAGATAAACGTCGTCCAATAACTACATTGACAGCTTTACCGCTGTTACATGGTATGGCAATCTAGACTTGTCATGATTTTACCTGCCTTGCTTTGGGGTGGCGCTGGTGGTAGGTGTGCGGTATGCTTTGGGATGAATGGAACCAATGACAACGAACCCCCAAGTCGCTGGCATCGGAGCCGCGGTGCGAGCGTCACAAAGCGGCATGTTTGATGAGACCCTCGTGCGATGGGTTACAGCGTTTTATGCAACAACGTTCACGACCAACACTTTGACGACCGGTACGTACTCGTGTGTCGATGGATATTAAACAGTGCTTCTGAACTCCCATCTACTAGTTCTGTTGGCTTGCCGTATCTGGTACATCGACCACAAGTCTACGAGGCTGCGGGGCCACCAAAAGTCCCCACTGCGACAAACTCTACACATTGTTGTCGATGCTGGCGCGATTTATAACCTCACCCTTCTTGCAGCATGGATCTGCTTTTCACGTCAATCGTACGCTCAATACGTGGTCCAGGATATGGCGAGTCCATCATAGCTCGCTCGCTTACGAGAATGATTTCACTGACACGCTCCCTTGACTGACAGCTCGTGCCTATCATCTCCATCACGTTTTACATGGTGATTATTTTTGTCGGATTGACCCTTCGGGCCAGCCAGGCGGCGGATGGGCCCCTAGTCGGACGTGCATCCCCGCGCAGCAGTTTTGCGGACCCGAGAAACAGAATGCAAGTCCACATCACGACATTGACCGAGAACAAGGTTGACCCTGGTCAGCGCTTTCCGACGAGTCCGATCACTGCTGGCTGTAAAGAGGACTGTCGGGCCTTGTCCCCGGGCAGGATCAAGTTCAAACATACTGGGGAGATTGTATGAGCTTTCTTGCGACCCTGGGTACTTGGCACATGATATATCTTGTACTGTAATTATGTTTTAATGATTTTCACGATGCCTGCTGGCAGTTGCACTGGAACAAAGAGAGGTAACACATTTCCGCTGAGTTGGCTCGCTGGTCCAAGGATAAACGAATGATTAAGCTGTAGCGTGGGGCTGACAGAAGGTTGTAGGTACGGGTCCCAAGCATTCATGTAGGGAACGACTCGGACATGGGTGGTATTTAATAGGAAGTAGACATGCAATGCCGGTGACTCGTTTCTCCTATAATAAACCACACAATTGATTCCCTGAATTACACGTCTTGATCGTCTTGACCAACGATCTGTGGGTAGAGGTATATATGTCAGAATTTGATCGTTCTGTTCAACATTGGGATGTGATGGGTTCATGGCATCCACTAGAATGTATCGCTCTCGAGCTGTTTTTTTTCTTCACGGTACGGAGTTGTCAAGGTGTTCTCTTGTGTCTCCTGGACGAGTGTGGTAGACGGTAGCAGTAAGCTGTCCCCACAAATCAATTTTACGAATATCCTTGGGTTGCCCGTCAGCCACCACACCAAAACGTTGGATAGGCGACGTTACATAGCAACACCCTAGGAGCGTCACTGGAACTACGATCAGGGCCGAGTCAGCAAGATTCATGAACTACAAGAACGTCAGATCTCCAGATTCGATCCTGGGTTTTGTTTCGAGTGCTCATCCCCCCTCCCCCCCGCGGATGTCGGTCTGAGAAACATTCTCTAGTAAATGAATGTATGCCGACTCTGGATGGACCGTCCGAGGTGGATACACTGCAAAACCAAGGCCTGAGTCTGAGGCAAAGACTGCTGCCAGTATGGGGTGAGTCTGTTGGCCAGGACGAGAGAGCGCTGTCGACAGGACGTGCTATTTCCCCCACTCGGTCCGCGGTGCTCGGCTATCTCCGAAATGGAAGAGCGATGGTCGGGTATTGCCCGGTGATGCCATGCACCAACCCCTGACGCAGGCAAGTGGCGATGGCCCGTGTGATCGCACAAGAAGTGAGCGTATGGTTTTGTAGGCTGGTCGAGATCGATGTGACACCGCATCAGCTCGCCACAATTGCCATTACATAATCTTGTTGCGAGACGCGTCCGCTGAGCAAGGTCTCGCCCAGTTCTGCTCATTGTACTTCGTGTATTTTCGTATAGGTATTAACATACCGTTCCAGGCTCCAATCCATAGGAAACGCTGAGCATATTTTTGTCTGGCAGATCTTTACATCGATGGCGACACCACGTGGTTGCCCACGGAAGTGCACTGCCCTGCTACCGGGAATGGGATGTTCGGGTTAAATAAGTCCTATCGAATGAGCTGCACACTCTCCTCCTTATACCCCTTCTCCCCCCCTCCCGCTGAAGTATGGATTTCAATGGCATCCCTCTCGATAGGGCAGAGCTCATTGCAACGGTACTAGAGGGGACCTTGTACGGTAAGACCCGTTAACGATCGACCCTGGAGAACGCACATGACAACTGGTGCCACAAGGTTTCTCACTGTTGATGTACGGGGCAACGATCTGGGTCCTGTTGTCTCGGTGGTCCACTCACCAAGTGAACCGTATAATGCTTGTGATAGCATGTTTGTTCCTCTTGTGCAGTACGGTGGTGCGTGTTTCTTTTTCGTTTCCTCAGCACAAGCATCGGGCAGACATCGGTTTCTTGGATTATATAGCATTTCATAATCGACGTCATAAGAATTATGGAGGCGTTGATTTTGTACCGAGACACATACCCAAACGGACCTATAGGATTCCTATCGGACGTGTCCCAATGGACCTTCGTGTCCAAGAATTATGTGTATGCTATACAGACGATAATAGGGGACGGCGTCATCGTAAGCTTCGTTTTGTCATCAAATGAACGTCGGACGCTTAACGACATTGACAGCTTTACCGCTGTTACACGGTATGGCAATCCAAACTTGTCATGGTTGTGCCTGTCTTACTTTGGTGCGCCGCCGGTGGTAAGCATGCCGCGTGTTTTGAGGTGACTGAAATCGATGACGATAAATTCCGAAGTCGCGGGCATTGGAGCCGCAGTGCATGCGTCGCAAGACCCAACTTTTAGTGTGAGCCTGATACGATGGATTACAACGTTTTATGCAACAACGTTCACTACCAACACTTTGACGACCGGTACGTACTCGCGTGTCGATGGATATAGACAGTGCTTCTGAACTCCCATCTGTTAGCTCTGTTGGCTTGCCGTATATGGTATATCGACCGGCAGACTAAGAGGCTGCATGGCCTCCAAAAGTCCCAACTGCGGCAGGTCCTGCACATCATTATTGACGCCGGCGCACTTTACAGTGTCACTCTTGTCACGGTGTGGATCTGCTTCTCTATTCAAACCAGTGGTCAATTCGTGGTTCTAGACATGGTCAGCCCTCATGCACATGCCTCGCTCGCTTACGAGAATCATCTTACTAACGCGTTCCGTTGACTACCAGATCATGCCCATCATCTCCATCACGTTCTACATGGTGATCATTCGTGTCGGGCTGGCTATTAGGGCGAACCGGCCAACAAATGTCTTCCCACTCAGATGTTCATCTATTGGCAATGGTTCATATTCGGACCCGAGAAACAGGATGCAAGTCCACATCAGTTCATTGACCGAAAACAAGCCCAAGGATACCCAGCGCCCATCAATGAGTCCGTTGACTGTTATCGATACCGAGAACCGAAAGACTCGAAGCGAGATCAAGTTCGACGATGCCGGAGAGGCAGTGTAAGCTCGTTTGCTGCATTGGATATTTGGCACACATGTCTTGTTTTGCAACCACAATGTACTCCATAACCGTAGTCGTAATCGGCTTCACTCGTTCTTCTGGGAAAAAGAGGGAAGATGATTACTTTCCCACGTCCTTTCAGGCAGGCGTTCTGCTCACCGCGCAGGTCTCGCGTAGTAACAGACAAGCATACTGCACACTCCACTGAATATAATGGCTATCGGAGCTCAGGTCATCCTGCCTCGACTCGTATGAATCGGTTTGTCCCTTAAACGCTGTTATCAGGAAATCATCCAAGGTGCTGCAGTAGCTTCCAACTCGGGATACCCAGAACTGGTTATTCGATCGTCTAAGAAGCTGTCGGGATCTTCAACGCTGCAGTTGAAGCCGCTGCGATGCGTAGATTGTTCTCGCTGACGTGGAGAATGTGACGGCATCTGTGCATCCTCATGGTGCGGTGCCCTGATGTTGACTTCTTTATGATGGCCGTCGATTTCGAGGATTATTAATGCGTAACCGCGGCCCGAATAGACAATGGCACAGGTTCGACCCGCTCCGGGTCTTGACCTTGCCCCGTTCATGCGTACTACAATCACTCACCTGACCGGAACGAACGAACAAGTGGCAAATCTGAACGGTAAATGTTTTTACTTGTGTGTTGCCACTGCCCGGGGAATCTACGACCTCGTTATCCAGGTATTGCCGCATGTGTCAAATCCACTTTCATCGTCCTTCGTCCGAGGTGATACTAGTGACTCTGCCCCTGAGGACATGCTGAAAATCTGAAGCTGGGGCTTCCAAAGTCACCGCCGCCAACTTACGCCTATATAGTAAGGTACGGAGTTTAGTCTGTTGGGAAAGGCGGGCAAGAGTTGTCACCACTGAACTTTTGTTTATACATCAGAGATATAGACTTGGAACAAGTTTAACCGGCAATCCTTGGCCGCCTCCGAATTCTGATACAGAGGCCGGGTGTTTGATGCCATTTTTCAAATGAGAGCGAAGCGGCTCAATTCAAGTGCACCATAGGCTGACCAGTAACAACCCCGCTTATTTCATCAACTCTTACCTGTCTAACCTTGTTATTGCATAAACCCGTGGTCGTGTCCGTACTCGTTCTTCAAGTTGGCTATCGCTGGGGTAGGCCGGGTGTCCGATCCTTGTGACGTCTTGACACTCACTGTTTACACCGTCATGTTTTTTCATTTAAATAGTAATATGGCGTTCCGGGTTCAATCCGCAGTGGCCGCCAAGTATATTTTTGGCCAGCTCGAATAGCCGCCATCTTCACAGCAATAGTAAGACCATCACACTTTTTATGAATCGCTGCACTGCTAGAGCGAGATGTTAGGGATAAATAAGCCGGGAGCCTGTTGGAAGTGTTGCCCCTGCTTTTCCCCTTCTGGCCCCCTCCTCCTACCCTTCCTCATCTCATCCCGGGCTTGCGCGTTCGCCCGGCGCTACATATCCTGAACTATGAGTGCTACTACCTATGGCATTCCTCCGGACAAGGCAGAGCTCCTGGGAGTGATACTAGGAGGTATGTTGTACGGTAAGACTTTTTGATGATCAATCCTGGGGAAAGCATATAGAAATCTTACTACTACCCGGCAAGGTTTCTCATTGTTGATGTTCGGAGGAACAATCTGGGTATTGTTTTCCCGGCGCTCCCTTCACCAAGTAAACCGTGTAATGCTTACGGTAGCGTGCTTGTTGCTGCTGTGTAGTACGGTGGTGCGTGTTTCTTTTCATTTCCCCTGGATATGTATCGGACGAAGATATGTTTCCTGGACTACGCAGTACCTCGTAATCGACATTATAAGGATTGTGGAGGCTTTAATATTATACCGAGACACATACCCTGGAGGGCCTATAGGATTTTTATCGGACGTGTCCCAGTGGACGTTCGTGTCCAAGAGCTGTGTGTACGCTATACAGTCGCTCATAGGGGACAGCGTCATCGTGAGCATGCTTTCCTTTTGTCAAGACGAATGTCTGAGCACATTTACAGCTTTACCGCTGTTACATGGTATGGAAGTCTAAGCGCGTCATGATTTTGCCCGGCTTAGTCTGGTGTGCATCTGCCGGTAAGCACACCGCATGTTTCCTGGATGACTGAAATCAATTTCCAAAGTCGCTGGAATTGGAGCCGCAGCACTAGCACCGCAAGAGACTTCCTTTGGTGAGAGTTACGTGCGATGGATCACGGCGTTTTACGCAACTTCGTTCACGAACAACCTAATGTCTACTGGTACGTCATGCTCGTAGTTGGGATGGATGTCGAACAGTGTTTCTGAGCTTTCCACCTTATCTACCAGTTCTGTTGGCTTACCGTATCTGGTATGTCGATCGAAGGACTGTAGGACTGCGCCCCTACCAAACGTCCCTTTTGCGGAAAACTCTGCACGTCATTATCGATGCTGGCGTGATTTATAACATCGGCCTTCTCGCTCTGTGGGTTAGTTTTTCTATTCGTTCGAGCAGTCAATTCCTAGCTCTAGACATCGTCAGTCATCATACCTGCTTGCTTTTGAGAATCATCCCGCTGAAATGTTTCTTCGACTGTCAGATCGTACCCACCATCTCCATCACGTTCTACATGGTGATCATTCGTGTCGGATTGGCTACTAGGGCGAACTGGCCATTGACAGAGCGGCCACTCAGATATAGGTCTACCAGCAACAGTCTCAGTGCGGACGGGATGCAGGTCCACGTCACGGCATTGGCCATGAACTAGGTGGACGATGACACACCACTGAGTTCGATGGGTGCTGTCGATAGCGAAAATTGTCAGCTCGGAACGAGATCATGGCCGACGGCGCAGGGGTCCAGGGGAGACGACAGTGTGACTTCTGTTTACCCATGCGCAAAGACGAGCTCGTTTCTCGACACCCATATTTATGCACGACGTGGTATCTCGCACTGTAACCACGTGTTCGTACGATTCACGGGGTGATTGTCTTTTGAGGGCTGCTGCGGGCAAGTTGACTTGGGGGATATTTCCCCCCAGACTCGTTTGTAGCACCTAGTGTTGATAGTGGTGGTGTATATGCTGTATCACCTTGGAGGAGTACAAACGTGCTCGTGGTATCGCATGTGCTGAGCCTGCCCGTACGTGTGATGCGTCAATGTGAAGGATCTTACCAAGGACAGTGGGGAGGCGTCTTCTGGCTCGGCTCGTACGGAGACTTAGGGTTGTTCTGGGCCCTTATGGCCTTGCACACCGGTATCAGGAAATCAACCAAAGGCGCAGCAGCAGCTCTCGGCGACTTGGGACTCCGTAGCTCGAGCGGTTCGATCGTCTGTTTCCTGGGCCCATGAAGAGCTGGGTGCCAAGAAGTCGCTGCGATGCGTTGATTGTTCTTGCCGGCGTGGAGAATGTGACAATTTCGCATCACTGAATATTCCCGCCCGTGCGAGAAAGTGGCAGGTCTCTCGGAGTACGACCGTGCGGCCTGTCGTCAACCAACTTCTTGCTCTAAATGTCCCCAAGATACTCAGCAAACCACCGACAGCGAAGCCTATCAG
>JBBPNQ010000702.1:0-12820 GCA_038090975.1 Boletellus pseudochrysenteroides
CACGTGAGGTTGCGCTTGGATAGCCACGATATCGAGGAGCTTTATTCTGTACTCTCCTCCAAGGAACAGAACGGCCCATCCCTCTCGAAACAGGATTGCATTACTGCTTATCTCGTTGCCGTAATGAATTGTACCAGGAGCAATCCTGTGCAAAGAGTCAGAAATATGCTCAGCGTGAGTTATTTTATTTGCCTGGACTACGAATGCATCCTCACCCTGCTTCAGTATCGCTATATAAAGGCTCCCTTCATTGCCGAGAATGCTACGGGCAATTTGCTTCTGTATGTTCATATAGTTCATCACTTGCTCCTTGAAATGGATTGATGAAGAGTGCCGATTTTGTTAGGCTCCTGCCGATGTCCCCACGGGTATGGCTGGGATCGCAACCGCTGTTCGAAAGGCACTCATACAGTGCAAAGACCCAGACTACATCCACAGCTGGATGACGGTGACAAGCCATCTCAAATTTGAAGCATTTAATGCTTGGAGAGTATTCCCCATGTCTATTGATGATGATGAATTGGCCGTTAATTCTGTGAAAGCGTAAGTTGACAGTGCTTTCAAACCACCAGAGTGTTTATTTTGTTTTTTCGCGTCAGGATCGACTGGTGCAGTGCTCACTTTGGGTGTCCTGACGGCACCCGAGTTCATTCAGACGGAGTGGCCAAGAATTGGATAAGGGTCGCAAGGTCGAATCCAGTGAAGGGAGTCGACGGTTTATGGAAAGCTCGTCAGTCAGTTGATATCTCGATGGGAGTGGCAGCAGAAGTGAAACCCAAATTACTTGAAGTCCTTGCTCGTGGTGTCCGGTATATGCTCAACGACCAGCGTGCGCGACCGTAGCCCTTACTAGGCTATATAAACAATGTGACTTTGCTGTATATACTGCGTGGATCATGTTCAGCAGCTGAGCCTTGTTTACCGCTGCGATGTAGCATTGGTAGCGAGGAATAACCCATCTTGATTATGCGTGTTGTGGCACGTTTTATGATCTAGCAGTTACTGTTCTCTATTATAGCTCCAATTTTATCTTTAGGTGTATCGAAGCGCTTACGCGTGCTGGAGAGCCTGAATAACCACTGTTGCAGTGGGCAATCACCATGTTTGGGGTGAGGACTGATTGTGTGCCGAGGAGATTTGGGAAGCCGGTGAAAGGTGTGTCTATTTGCGAGGGCTTGATGGGTTGATTATTCCGGGGACCCACTGGCAGTCTCGGCCACGCCCTTCAGGCTTCGCGTAAGTACATGTCTCCTGTACACGAATGATTGATGGCGCGGCAGGCATGTCGCGCTGATGTCAGCCGCGTACCATCTTTCGGGGAACATTGACTAGACTCGCAGATCTGTCGGCATTTTAAACTGTAACTTTATACGAATGCAAGACACAAAAAGGCTTCTCAGGGACGTGTGGACCGAGTCTCCTGAAGGGGGGGGAGGGCATATTTTCACCATTCGAGCTGTTCGAAAGGAGTACCGAAGGTGCGCGCACTGCAGGAAGTAACACTGGTAGCTCGGGTGTACATTCTTCACTTCCCGTAGTGCGCGCACATTCTTCAACATGTATCCGTTCTATTCGCCGAGATCTTTCCTGAGGTCCTTGTGGCAGGCCGCAACCTCGCGACATTGGTCGCAGCAATTGAAATTGAATATTCAGTACCGTCGTACACAATTCGCTGTCATCCAACCGTCTTTTTCTTCAACCATCATCTATGGTGGTGCTTTGCGTTGTCCCGTGACAAACCCAGATCAGCTTTTGATTATGTTCCACTGGACATCCGACCAAGCATAGTACACTGTGTGGTGAAGTTGTTGTACACAACATTGCATTTAGTTACAATCAAGCACGCTCGTTCTTGAGCATATATTGGATACCATGAGTAAGTGTCCCAAGGACTCCTGGTTTCTCTTCTGCTCCCACTCCAATTAAGATATCAAAGGACTGACGAGCTTGCCATACACCATCGACTCCCTTCACTGGATTCGACCTATGGATCCTAAGGGAATCCCTGAACACGCCATTGGTATGAAACCGAGTGGCATCGGGACACCCAAAATGTGCACTGCACCAATCGATCCTGACGTGTAAAAAAACATAAACACATAAGCACTCTTGTGGTTTGAAAACATTGTCGACTTACGGTTTTAGCGAATTGACGAGGAGTATATCATCGTCATCAGGAAAGGCGAATGCTTTCAGAGCATTAAATACTTCGAGCCTGCGATTGTTTATCACCGCCACCCATTTGTAGATGTAATCTGGATCTCGGCACTGTATGAGTGCATTTCGAATAGCAGCTGCGATCCCAGCCATATCCATATCTGTGGGGACATCAGCAGTAACCTAACAAAATCGGCAGTGTTCATCGATCCACTTCAAGTAATAAGTGATGGAATAAACGAACTGCCATTAACAAATTGCCCGCCACATTCCCGGCGATGAAGGGAGCCTCTACATTACGATACTGAAAACGGGTAAGGATGTGCCCGTAGCGTCAAGCAGATAAAATAACTTACGCTGACCACATCTGAGACTCTCCGCAAAGGACTGCTCCTGGTGTAATTCAATACGGTGACGATATAAGCAATAATGCAGTCTTGCTTCGAGAGGTACGGGGCATTATGATTCTTGGAAGAGAGTGCAGAGTGAAGTTCGTCGAGGTCACGACTATCAATGCGCCATGTCAGGCGCTCAACGCTTTTCATCCCCGCCGGAAACGTTCCCTGGTCGCAAGTCTTGTGTAAATGGGGAATGCGAGGCCAAATCTCAGCCACGACAGAGTCCGAGGGTGTAGGAAAGTGGTATTTTTCGAAGGTTGGCGCTGCATATACCGGTGACAGGCCTTGATAGAACTGCGAGAGGGTGTGGAGGAAACGAAACCACACAGTAGCATCGCCTGGTGTAGATCCATCAAAAACATGTGTATGGATCGCAGAATAGCAACAGACCAAGTGCGTGGTGCCAAACGACGCCAACACATGTTTCGTTATTAAAGAATGTTAGCTTAACACACACGAGAGGGATACTGTCGCTGTTAAGATTGGCACCGATCGGATGGATGTCTATGAAAGGGGAAAGATTATCCTGATCGACCCAATCGCCGTCCAGGAATGAGTTAGAACTCGAGTCGAGCTTGTACTCAAGGGCCAAAGGAATAGCAGGATTCGTGAGTTCAATCTGAGAGAGATCTAATAGAAGTCCGGCTGGTTCATGGAGATGGACCTACAGTCCAACGGCGATCAATATATCGAAGCTTCCCTGCAGCGTGTGGAAATAGTTGCAAGACTCTGGAGAGAGCGTCTCTGAACCTGGACACATCGAGCTCTGCCGGAACGACATAAAGGGAGTTGACCTGAACCTAGCGTGAGCAATGGGACAAATATCAGACAAACGGCATACGTACACGGCTAAGGATGATATCATAGCCAGGTAGGTCAAGATGTGTTTGGTCTCCAAGGGTCGTTGGCAGTTTCGGTGACACGGTAAGGTGCTGAATGGAAGACATGACCGAGTACACAGACTGAATATGGGGGGGTTAGACCAATCATTTTTAAGTGGTTACTAACTATTTAAGCTTGTTCGGATGCATAGTTTTGCACCCGAGACGGCAGCCAGACAGATCCCCGGGTTTTGTGCGCAGCAAACGTCAGGCACCCTGCAAACGAGCATTCCGCCTTTGTGAAAAATGGTATATAATCAACTATAAACTGTGGAATTATAGTTTGCCAGGCCATGAGGGCTACTACAGATCCATGAATGTTGGACGCGGAGACACGCTCGAAGGGACTGAATGTTGAACATGTACGTGCAATAGTTTTTGTTTTGTTTTTCTCCGGCGTTCTGATATGTACAGGTTCGTCAACGAGATAACTAGTTGAGTTGCCCGTGTGCCTGATGGGTCGTCATGCGCACCCTGCTCATCTATCCGCAGTATGTGATCCACTGCTCTAACACTGCCTGAAATATTTACCAATGGTTGCACACCTCCCTCTCATCATGTCATACCGTTTGTGCTCACTGTCCAACATTTTCGGGGCATGTCATCCACGATGGTGCAGCTGTCTATATTTGCGATCGAGATCGCTTCGTGTGTCATTCCTCGCAGCAATTCAAGAGTGCGTCATATGCCCATTGTTTTATCTTTAAATCTCTTTCGGAAACGGAGAAAACAGCCCGTTTCATTCAGCCGAATATGAAACTCACGCTGGGTCGATACCTCGACAGATGCCACGCTGTGATGAATTTCCGTGTTGGTTCTTTTGCCCCGTCGAAGTATATAAATTGCAGAGTTATTCAATATATTATAGTGTCTCGATGCTTAACGTTAACCACGGAAGGAGTCGGGGACTGGTGCGATAGCACCGCTACGATTGGATACTAGCGGCACAGCACGTATTTTTTCCGGTTAATCCTTTACTCTTCCCTGAGCTCCAACGAAAACCGTGTTTGCTACATGTAATAATTTTCAATCCTTACTCCGTACCCCATACTTTCTGCACGGGATAGAATGAGACTTGCAATTGCCACGTCCTGGAGTCCAACCCCTACGGACTTGAATATAGTCACCCCATCCGGCATTCTCAGGTCCTGCGGTAGCTCAACGGGTGCAAATTTCCCATCCTCGCCCACCTCTACCAACTCACCGAGCTCGATCAAACTTTTGTGCGGTTCTATTGCCTTTCCTGCAGCAATTAGTTCTCCGGCTTCTATGGCGCACGCATCTCGAGAGTCTACCACGACTTTCCGTGTCCGATGGATGAGTTCTGAATCGACCTCGTGCATGTGCGGCGTGAAGCTCCCCACGAGGTTCAAATGTGTGCCAGGCGAGACCCATTCAGATGGGAAGAGTGGTTTCTCGGACGAGGTAGCCGTACAGATCACATCTGCGTTTCGCACCGCGTCCTTTGAGCGACCGTCGTTCAAAGTCAGCGTATTGAATACGACGGAGGGGTGTGATTGGCGGAGAGAAGATGCGAGTGCGTGCAGACGCGTATTATCCGTGCGGTTGACGATGGTACACGATTCGAATGACGGGAACGCGCGGAGATGAAGATCAACATGGGCTTTGATCTGTCTTCCGGCACCAAATGCTACCAAGGTCTTCGGTACCTTGGAGAGGAGGAGACGAGTGGCGAGGACGGATCCTGTCGCGAGTCAGTTGCCTGACACTTGACCCGCCCATGTACGCGAGGGGAAATTGAAGCGCACCAGCAGCAGTCCGGAGGGCTGTTAAAGCGGTGGCATTCACGACGGCCTTGACGCAGCCAGTGGTCTCGTCTAGAACGAGGGTGGATGCAAGCAAGCCCTGCTGGGCTCCCGGAAAAGAAGGAACAGACACGACTTTGATCGCCGTTCCGAGGTCTGGTATGCGAGATGGCATGAAGAGTGTGGTGTGTCGGGCCATGGATATGGATGCTCTGTGTGGGGACGCATAGTCTGAGCTAAAAGAGAGCCTATGGAAGACAGAGGCCATCAGTGTCTCTAGATCGTCTGATTTCAGCTCTGATATCACTTTGTCGACATCTTGGGCGGAGAGGACGAGAAGCGACGCCATGGTAGCAGTGTGAGAAAGTTGCAAGTCCTGACCTGCGTTCAACCGGGCGATATCCCTCACTACGTCCAAGACTTGCATCAGGCTGGCATGGAGCTCAGCGTATTCGGTTCTTTGGCCCACCCAAGTCAACACGGCGTGGTGTCATCCCACTCTAGGCTATGCAGACTAGCAGTACCCTAAAGTAGATAACTGGTGAGGTACTCGTTTGCTGTAAGCTCTTATAGTCCACGCCTCCAAACCACGCTGCTCCTCTACCAGCCGCTGTGTAGCATTGGCAGGAGGGAGAGATCTTGCGCGTCCGCACGTACGATTGCAAGTGTCCTCAAGTCAGGACAATCAAAGAATCTCACTGCCGCAAAGGGTATGTTTTCACCGGACACTTTCAAGAACGACGCGTTCATGCACATGCAATAGATTACACCAGCTTCTGGGCCTTCCCGATGGAGCCAGAACCAGAAATAGTCCCCACCCGGGTAGTCGCCACGTTTCTCATTTTCGTGGTTTCCCTCTTGGGTGAGGCGCCGGTGATCGTAGTTATCGTCGAATCCATGACTGACTTCTACATGCCAGCCGTCTCTTTCCCAACCCTCTCGAAACACAGCTCGCTCCTTCGCATACCCCGAATAGTATTTTTCATCGGGAAGCATTTCGGAACAGGTTCGCTTCCCATGCAGGACCCTTCTGCAGGCATCTGACTGATAGCTTATCAACAAGGCGTCATCCTATCTACAGCCTTTGTACATCTGCTGCAGGACTCGTTCGAAGCGCTCAGAAGCCCTTTGGTTCTGGCTCGCTGGAAAGTAGGCGATCATGTCGGCCTCATCGTGTTCGTGTCTCCCTTGTCCATTTTTAGCACCAAGTATACTTATCGCCCTGCCAGATTATGCTCTCTGCTGGCTATATTCGTTGTAGAATGCAAGTGTCGTCTCTGCCTCCCACTTTCCCATCTAACCTCGGGGGATATGTAGACATATCGACGTCTTTTGTCGACCGATTACAATCATACAGCTCACCATCCACATCCATCGCCTCGACCCCCGGAGACGCATCCCCTCCTGATCTAGAATGCGCACCAGCCACGCCGAAATCCACCAACACAAAACATTCGAATCCAGAGCGAACACCGCTAATAGGGGAAACAGATACTCACCACCCCGCAAGCGATACCCTTCACGACCCAGATCCCTCGTATGGCGCTGTTCATCATCGTGGTCACACTCACGACCCTGTGAACGATGATACGTCTGCGTTTTTCGAGGGTCACCACAGACACGAATCGCGAGGTTTACACCTGTCGCATCACGAACGCCATCGACCTCACACAATGTATGGCTCAGAGGAGTCTGGGCGGACTCTACCGGGTGGTGTGGGTCGTGTAATCTGCAATGAACCTGGTCATCATAGTCACCCCCATGGATTTGAGGATGTCGAAGGCGTCACAGATGCACCTGAGGATCGTCATTTTCATCACCCCTACCGTCCTGATGGACACCAAGACAAGGCCAGTGCGGGAAAAAAGAGGCAGATCGTCGGCATCCTTGTGAGATTTGTCCTTCCGCTAGCTGACCCGCTCACTACCGCTCACACTGGTCAAGGTGTTACAATTAGGCATCATGATTCACTCATTGGTCATCGGTCTGACCCTGTCGATAACCTCGGGCCCGGACTTCAGTGCGTCATTGTCAGCCTCTTCTCTGGGTTTTTGTTAACGCGACAATCACATAGCGACCCTTTTGATTGCTGTGCTATTCCACCAGATGTTCGAAGGACTCTCCTTGGGCATAAGAATAGCCTCCCTTCCGTCGTCTCAGGAACGTGAATTCAAATATATGAGCATCCTCAAACCCGTCCTTGCGTGTCTCTTTGCCGTCACTACCCCCGCTGGCATCCTTCTCGGGATACTCCTCTTCAAGCAGAACGACGACATGGGTGCGTCCCCAAGTTCACACCTCCACCTTACCGTTTTGGGTACGGCTGACGGGTTCACTCCCTTCAGCACGCGTGCGTCTGACTCAAGGCATCATGTCCGCCATCTCGGCAGGTATGCTCACATATGCTGCATGCGTCGAGATGCTCGCCGGCGATTTCGTGATGGATCCGATCTTGTGGCGGAGCGGCATAGGGAAACAGGCGCTTGCACTGTTCAGTTTGGCAGCTGGCGTCATCTCCATGGCTTTGGTTGGATCCTAGGTCGTCGATGTGCGGCTCCGCGGATGTTTATTGTACAAATAACCTTGATTCTTAATTCTTGCGATCCCGGTTGATAACAACGTTGCGTCTAGGGTGGACCGAGCCAGGGCCCATCAACCATTTGATTTGCACGGCACGACATGGTACAGACGTGCAGTGAGACTATTGTACCAAGAGAACAAGGGAACAAGTAGAGGGAGAGAGAACGAAAATGCCAGAAAAAACACCACGAAGAAGAGTGAAGCAAAACGTTGGATGAGAGAATCAACTTGAAACGACGGCCGCTCGCTTCCTGTAAACTCAAACAGACGTTCGTTCCGTATGAATATCTCAAGGAGATAGATCGAGGAAAGAGGTGAGATAACGCGTCAAGGTAGCTGGGAAGCATCCGCAGAGTCAAACCGTGCGTGTGAGGTCAAGCACGCCCGAGAGGACTCCATCGGCGGTGGATAATCCCTCCGAGGACACTGATGTGCGGAGCTTCTTGCGTTTCGCGGGTCCTTCGGGTGGGCGGGACTCTTCGCGCCTCGCGACTATAGGCGTTATGGGCTCCTTGACTGCCTGGGGGCCGGTCAACAGAGACGTTGCCTCACGGGCCTCAGTGGTCACTAGCCCCCCTTCGCCATCTTCGCTGTTTCGCGTGCGCTTTTTGCCTCTTCCGACAGACGGGGAGGGCGGCGTCGAGGGCAAGGTGGTGACGCCTTCACGCCTTGCTGTCGGACAAGACTGCGAGTCTCGGGAGGAGGCGACGAAAGACGAGGACATGCCGGTGGGCAGTGAAGGAGACCTCGCGATGCTGAGATACTCCGGAGGAAGAACTCGCCCTGAGTGGTCGGTCTGCATGCATGTGGACAGTTGGCGCTGCCTGGCGATGAGATCGCTCGGACAAGCAGAAAGTGGATGAGAGGACGGCTGAGAGCGATCGGGCCAGCGAGGGCTGGGTGGAACACCCCGAGTGCTTGCTTGCTCTGGACCACGGCCACAGACGCGCGTGATCTCGAGCCAATCGACTTCTTCAAGCGGTCCTCTGAAAGCGCCTTCTCGGCGCAACGGTTTGGCGCGCCTAAAGTCAACAATGACATCCCCCTTCTCGTCACGAATGATCGACTGATAGCTTGGACTGTCAGGGGGATGAATCGTAACGGTTCGCGGGCCTCCTGGGAACGATACGACAGCGGCCTGGTAAGGCGCAGGACGTAAGCAAGGGTCGGTGGGAGATGGCGCCGGGGCTACGCAAGGGGGTGGGGCAGTGGACACGCTAGATTTCATCGCCTCCATAGCAGTAAGAACCTTAGCATTCTCCTTCTGCTGGTGTTCTATCAGCAAGCCACGTGCTTCCGTGCGGGAGACGATCTGGGGAGTGTCTGCCTTGAGAACCTGAGCCTGGAACTGAAAGTCGGCGAGCTGCGCCTCGCACTTTGAGACTTTCTCATGAAGTGATCCGATTTCAAGAAATAGTTTTCTGTGTGAAGAACGTTAGTTGACGCGGAAGGATGACGACTACAGTGACATACCCAACGAGGTCGTTAATATGGGTAGGCTCTCCTACCGGAAGCCGTCTGCTGTTGAGCTCAGCTATGGCAGCGTCGACCTCGGTCTGGACAGTATTCAGGTCGGCGATCCGGCCACTTTCCATGCCTTGTCTGAGACATTGGAGGAGCAAGAGTGCGACACTGTCCGTGAGCGTGCTCGCGCTAGTCATGGCGATGAGTAGATGGGTGTACGGGTGAGGATGAGAGGGATGGATGGGGTGCGGTGTGTGGATCACGATTTCGGTTTCGCGGGTGATAAAATGGTGGGCGCTGTGGAGCGACAGTGATCCTTATAACCACCATGATCCGTGACGCTTCGGGCCACGGCTGTAGCAAAGCAGAGGAGACGCTTGGACATGCCAGGATGGCCCGCTTTGACAACAACGCTTGGATGGTTTCATAACCAGCAGTCTTCGTCTCTTCTCGGAAATAATGGGCCGCATTTGGGATGGGTCCAAGGTAAGAGGAAGGTCTGTGCACGAGTAGGAGGGCGGGAAACAGGGAGATGCCATCATGGCAGCTACCGAGTCGAAAGCTGATCTTGCTTTGATCTCGTCGGGTCCAAGCGGGCTGACAACTCAACTCGTAATCTTATTGGCTGTCACTGGTGCGTTGTGACAGCTCTTCGGAGATATCCTCATGTGTCCAAGCAGACCAAAGTGTGCCAAGGCTAGACTACCATCTTGCCGGTTCGAGTTGTATGACCAGGAGATACGATAGCAGCTGCATTAGTTACTGTGGCAGTTGACCCAACCTCGCTGACCCGGCCAGAGCGAGTTGTTCTTCCTCGGCATTATTGTCTCGTGCAGACCATCGCACTCAATCTATTGTTGTCCTCAGAGGGTTATACGTTCTTGTCATGGCAAGTGCCATCTTGGACGCCCACCTAGAAACGCGCCCGCGACGCACCCGCCTTCTACGTACCTGGCAGTCGGGATGCATCCAACGTTATCAGTCAACGACACTCGCAATGATGGATATCCAATCAAAAGACCCGGACTTACCTTGGGCCGCGCATCATTCACTCCCCAGGCCTCCTCAGTCTCAAATATTAATCGCTCCCCCGACGTGACGAAAAGTCCAGCGCATTCGGGTCTTGGCCAAGTTATCCCATCATCGTTTTCCAAAGCTATCCGTCGCACGCCCCGAGCAAGGATATAACAAAAAAAAGGGACCCTCAGGCGTGCGAAATTGATCTTGCACAAGCCTGGGGATAGAGTATCTTCGCCCGTACGTTACTCCCGACGCCTTTGATCCCCCAGGCTTCATGCTATCCTCGACGGAACTGCACCGTGGAGCGATATCGGAAGGTTGTCGAGTTCGGCGTGCCAAAATCTGTGACAGGTGTCAGCAACGAGAATAGTGGCGGTCTTTTCTAATCCAGGTCGCTCAAGCTACGATTTCACTATCAAGGCCTTGGACCTCGGTGACCCTCCTGCCCTCAATTCTTCCGGGCTATAGAGATCGTTGAAGATATTGAAGCCTTTGGGTAGAGTCAGCTATTGCGTTCTGAGGATGCTGGTATGTACGAGAATTCTGAGTCTTGTGCAACGACGGTGATGATTGTAAACAAACGCGCAGATTTGGCATCTACATTCCGTCTGGAGTAAGATGCGCTGACGACAGCCCTTTGCGTGATATGCCACAGTCGGCACTTGAACCAGTAATAAAAGGCCCATGCACCAGGGTGAGCCACTCTAGTTTATTCGTTCCTACGGGAGAATGTTTCCATGTCGATATTTTAAAGGATGGATGGGTGAAGACAATTGAGCACTCTACTTGCGAAGGGGATAACTCCTGATTCCGAGTCCGGCAGAATGATGAGCAAGGCGACCATTACGCCCACCACACTAGTCACGCTATGGAACCAAGACGACAGGAAGTGAACCCACCAGGTAATTTGGTACGATTTAGAGGTTTCAGTTCCGTCGTTCTCATGAAAAGTCAGAGTGGCCCGGCGAGGTAATGGCGTATCAGTATACGGAAGATGGGGTGTTTACAAACTGAGGGGAGGTGTCGGTACTGGAACACGAAATGCAATGACCGCGGGATTGGCTGTGGACTACCGCGGTATATAGGAAGATTTGCAACAGTCGCTGCTTCTGCTTTGTCCTCTTGGAGTACCTGGCAAGAGCTGACACGACATACCGCGGGCTAGAGTAGATCCCTCCCACGAAGGCAACATCATGATGCACAACATTGATCAATCTCGAATGCCTGTCTCACTATATCAAGTAAGCGATTCAGCGGTGACCGGGTGATCGTCCGTGTATCCCCGGGCAATGCCACTACGACCTTGTTCCAATATACTCGGCGCATCCTCACCCACCTTCGCTTCCAAACCTCGAAAAGATCGAGAATTAAGGTACGATGCTTTTAGACAATGCATGTAAGAACGGATCAAAGCTTGCTTGTTTTGTGCATCACGACACATACCTGCGGCACTCTCCGGGAGCACTGTCATTGTTCCATCTTGGTTCCGGAGAACGACTGCATTCGGAGATGACGTGTCGCCGTCCGAGGGTTCGGGGGCTGCAGGTAAATGACATTGGAGACCTTGTATTCCGGAGAACTGGTATCTTACCACCGAAACGCCTGGCGTGACGGTATTTTCCGGTAACGAGTGAGAATGTTGGTTGATCCGGATCTCGATCTTCCTCCTTGTTCAAAGTGTCATTACCAACTTTTCAGAATAATCGGGGTCAGAGAATCTAATTATCAAGAATAAGAGTACCAACCATATTCAGCCAGCAGCTGTCCAAAATCTAGCACGTAACGACCACTCCATGTACCCTCCGCTTGCAGGGCGACCTCCAACTCATATGGCGTAATAATTGGTCGATAAAATTCCTGCATGGCAACCTTTCAGCAAAACGATATGATTTGTCGGTGGACAGGCGTACTTTCGACTCGATGACGCTGTTCTCCGGACAAGCCGCCAAAACGAAACATTCAATCTCCATAAAGTTCCCCAGTTTGGCTGGGTTGAGCTTTCCGACACTGATCGTGTAGCTTTTCTTTTGCGCCTTCGCGAGAATCTTGCGAAGATGGGATATGACAGGTAAATAAGATGCTATCGGGCGTTCATCAGGGATGGCGACTTGAGACGACACAAGGACTGACCAACACCAAGCGTGCCCACAAGGATACCGAACACGTCGGCATCGCGCGCTTTCTGGACGGTAGCGAAGCGCCGCATGAGCAATCGATTCGTTCTCTCGGACTCTAGTCTTGAGGATTTAGTGGTCGGGTCGTATGAGTAAATCTGTTAGTCGCAGTCAAGCAAGGGCACCAAAGTCGTCAACCAACCAGACTCACTTGACACGAGGAGTGCGTCATCAACAGGTTTGTGAGGGTAAGGCTCTCTTCACCGATGTATAGGATAATTGCCGCGGCTTCGTCAATCTTGGGATTACTATCCGGCGATGCTTTGGGTTCATCGTCGGGCGTCGGAGGGAGTGGTGCTGGCGCTGGGTCGACCCAGGTTGGTGTCTCATGATACAGGACAGATAGGCCAGTTTTATCACGAAGTCGTCCCACAATATCG
>JBBPNQ010000703.1:0-12804 GCA_038090975.1 Boletellus pseudochrysenteroides
TAATCTCGCTTTCAAACCAACCATGGCGTGTTCGGACTATGGGTTACTCAAGCTCCGCACGCAACTCACGCAAGCCTTGGACCATTCCACGCTTCCCGAAGAGGAACTAGTAGCGTACCTCGCTCGGTTTCAGAAAGACCTTATCCAAGTTTTCCACGAGACTTCGCTTTGATTAACTCTTTTTGTTTTCCCACATGTGTGTTTGCAAATTATACTTTTCGGAACCCCTTGTTCGGATCCAAGTGGACGGTTATCGTTATCACATGCCTTTGCGATAGTGACATTCGATGATAACGACATCATACCCAACGTCACCCAACTAGTACAATACCGCCAAGCACTCCAAGCACCCAGCCGGCCTAATTTGTAGACCGGGGGTCATATCCAGTGTGGCCGCAGGCACAGCCCAATTGGGTGGTTCGAACCCATATCTACCCAAGGAATGGACTGCTCAGTCACGACCTGCTTCCTCCCCTGAACTACCTCTTGTAGTTGTGGATTGGCACTCGGTGTTGATTCCTCTCTTTCAGTGACTTGGACAAGTAGACTATGGGCAACTGCGTTTCACGTCTCCAGAGTGCCAGTCAAGACCATTCCGAGAAATGTGGTGCTACTTCGGGACCGCCTTCGTGCCCTATGCTACCCATCCGAGAACCCACGCAATCATTCTGGACATTTCCGCCGTCTTCCATTGCTACCCACCTCTCAAGTAACAACTTGCCTACTCACGCAGACGTCGGCGAGTATCTTTGATTGGAACGGCTCTTGTATTCACTGCTCATTTACGCGCCACCCAATAGTTATCATTGGATCTGGAATATCTGGTGCATCATTTGCGAGGACCCTGCTTGGAATTGACCAGGAACGAAATGACGACAGCGACCCACTGAGCGTCGTCATGTTGGAGGCACAGGAAACGTGTTCCGGAGCGACTGGCAGGTGGGTTGGGGCGCGCTGTCGACTGTACAGCCCATCTGAAAGAAAGTGATTTGTCATCCAGAAACGGAGGGCACATCAACCCACCCCTGTTCCACGACTACGAGGACTTGAAACGGAGTCTTGGCAAGGCTGCAGCGCAGCAGATAATGCGCTTCCGAATTGCGCACTTGGAAGTGCTATCAGAGATCGCGGAGGCAGAGGTAAATGATGCTGACTGCCGGGAAGTGCATTCGGTGGACGTCTTCTTTGATGAAACGGTCTTTGTCGAGGCAAAGCGCAAACTGGGCATTTTTAAGGCAGATATGCCACAAGAAGCCAGCCCGCTCCGCATTTGGGAGGGAGAAGAAGCTCGAAGCGTGCGTTGATCACTGGTCTATCGAGTCATGTGCCCGTTCTAAGTGATGTCACTGCTAGAAATACAACCTGTCGTCGCAAGCCGTGGGGTGTATCACTACGCGCGCGGGAGCGGTGCATCCCTATCGTTTCGTCACGGATATTCTTTTGCGGCTCCTGGAGGAATATCCCAAAACGTAGGAACCATTTCAAAGCATTTCAGGTTGCTTGGCTCACCGGCTCTTGTTTTGACTACACATCGCTCAGCTTCCAACTTTTCACACAGACGCCGTGCACGTCCGTCACCGAACCCTCGACCACGAACCCATTTTATACCTTGTCCACACCTCGCGGACAACTGACTGCCTCCCACGTCGTCCATATGACAAATGCATGGGTCGGCGGGCTTGTTCCCGGGCTTGCAGACCTCGTGTACAGAGTTCGCGAAACGATGAGCGCCCAACGACCTGGAAGGGCTCTCGAGTTTCCAGCGATCGGGAACAATGACACAAAGAGGAGCCACGGACGACGAGCCTACATCTTTTACGATAGTCCGGAACAAAAGGGTTTTGACTACCTTACACAACTTTCGGACGGAGAGCATGAACTCATGTTTGGCGGTGGTCGCGAGGCGTTTCCTGACACGGACGTCGGGGATGGACGGGCGTGTATACCAGCATCGAGAGGGATGTATGATGTGCACAGCGCGGCACATGTATCGGGCGCACTCCCTATCTATTTTGGGGCTGCTAATTGGGGAGCTGAGGGGATCTTCGCTGCCGAAACGCCATTAGGCGATGGTACCCACGGGCAGACTCGAGGTCCGTGGGCTGCTGGGAGAGTGAAAGCGCTCTGGAGTGGCGTGCTGAGTGTTTCAGTCGACGAGTTCCCTTGGGTGGGTCGAATCCCTGACGCTATCTCCGGCCGGCGGTCGCCCACGCCTGGAGTGATGCTTTCGGAGAAGGGTAAGAGGGTGAGGACCGCCGATCCTGGGGAGTGGGTTGCGGTGGGGTACTCTGGTGAGGGAATGGTTCATGCGTGGCTATGTGCACGGGCGCTGGCGTTGATGGTGCTGGGGCTTGACAACGCCAGGGACGTGGAAGCCGAGGGCCGTTATGACGCGGGGCAGACTGTCGAGGAGTGGTTTCCGGCATGTTACCGGATTAGTGTGGGACGTTGGAGGAATACGTGCAAGGAGTGGAAGAAGGGTCTGAAGGGCGGGGAAGGGAGAGCTGCGGTGCGTGGGGGAGCGGGAAGGATGAAGATCTATCAGGGTGTCTGAGGCATAGTACCCCTGGTCGCAAACTTATTAGCTGTATGTGATATCCGCTAGTAGTTACCTATGATTCAGATTCTGCTGATAGGTTGAACTGGCCCGGACGAGGCTACTTACAACCACCGACGTCATGCCGCGGTCCTGCGGACTCCGAGTCGGTTCATGCCCCGCCGCTCGCACGTCTGCTATGGTACGTCAGGGTCTCGAAGAACTCAAGACCATCTTACAGATGTGTTTGCAGAGCAGCCAGGGCTAAACACCATAGTGACGGCCTACATACAGTACTTTCCACAGCGTCCACGGTCCAAGCCAGTTTCGCCGACGGCGTCGTTGTCCTCGACCTCCTTTCTATCTCTCGCAGAGACGCTTGCCGGTCCGGTCCCCTACTTATCGCCACGACGAACCTCACGTCTGCCTTTCTCATGTATTGAGAGCATTTGAAGCAGGCGCCTTGTACCGTCCTCACAGTAAGTAATACACGTGGATGCGTATGGGCATGATTCTTGGGGCTGACGCAGTGACAGGATGCCTCTCAAGGAAATTAATATGGCCATCGATATCGCAATCCGGGTCGTGGTCTGGTTACGCGCATGTGGGTCCCTGGTCATGTCACGGGCCAGGTGTTGGCAGTCAATGGCGCGATGCAAGGAAAGCTACTCGATGGTCCAGGTGACGTTTCGGGCGCAACTTGGTCAGGGGAACCCCGCTGCAGATATAGATCAGAGGAACATGTGACCGCAGACTCAATCAAGGGCTGTGCGTACACGGTAATATGGTAAGACCACCTGTTGTTCTACAGCAATTCATTACATACATGATTCTATGAAATATTTCTATCCCAAAGGAACCTCTGAATTCTTGTGAGCTCGCTTCCGTTCCGTTCATGGTCGCCTCCTAACGTCCATCAGAACAGTCTGGTAGGTAGGATCAGATTGTCACGGATGTTACAAACCAACGTCCTTCGACTATACATTCCTCATAGCGGTGTGGTGTGTTCCGCTCTATCTTCGCTGCCGAGCTTCCGTAGTTGCGTAATCCATTTTTCGTTTGACGCCCAGTGCAGCTTCGAGCTGTTTGCCCTTTCTCGGCTTCACCGTGGTATCCACGTGTTCAACTTTCGAGGTTGGCACAGGAACCCTAGGTTCCCGTTCGTCTGTCCATTCATATAAAGCGTGTCCAGGTGCAACTTTCTAGAGCTCGCTTTTAGGCCCACGAGCGCGTTACCGCCATGTATGTCCCGAGCTTCTCCGACTTGCTCGGTCGACGTTCCATGATCACCACGTCGACCCCGCTCGACAGATCCCCATTCACTCTGGACACAACTGGTGTTTCAGGTTTCTTTGGTGGAGATGAAGCTCTTTCTGCTATGGCTACTGTCCACATTTACAATGGCAGGCGATGGCTGGGATGGTACAATACTCCAGGGTCATATCAGATTGCCAGACAATATGGTCTTATCGCCAAATCAACGATCTTCAAGGGTCTCTTCCCAGGCGTCAGAACTGAGACAGCCGAATTATTCGAGTTTGAAGGCTGGCAGGGACCAAGATTCCAAGCCGTCGCCTCTGGCACCATTATGCATAGCACCGGCCATTTAGCTTCAGTTCTAATGAAGGAATGCGCCTCTATCAGTGGAGTTGAGATTCCTGGAAGGGATGGACCAGGCGTTGGGGTCACGATCGTCAGGCTCAACAGGGTACCTCCAAAGAAGATGGATCTGAAACGCATCAGCGCCTATTCCCCCATCTTTGCTATTGTCCCTATCTCAGTCAGTCTTGCTGCTTGCATCGCAAGTGGTGTCTACAAGGATTGGTTTTCTTTCTCCTTGATTCTATGGGGTATTCTCAGCAACGGTATATCCTGCTTCGTCATCGGCTCAGGAACCTTGCACTTTACCCATCACATACCCGCAGAAGGATCCCCGCCTGGTGACGGTATCCTTGGTTCTGGAAAGGAGTTCGTTATATTACTGGGAGAAGAGGGCTCTGTAAACTCCATCACTCTCGGCAAATTTTCTCTCGATTTTCCGAGCAAATCCTATGACGAATACATCGGATGCTGCTCCATCTTGCTCACCATCCAGTTCCTCGCCCAATTGTTCCTTATCCCCCAGGGATCGTTATTCGGTCAAGTAATGTTCATCTCGTCACTGGGGGCTTCTTGGGTTTACAACTCGATTCTGTCCTCATTTGACAAAGAGAAGATCCAACGACACGTTCTACTGGATGACGTACTCGGAAAGCCATCACTGACCAAGTATACCTTGAATACGCGTACCTCTGCAGTCGTGTTCGCCCTCTGTGTTCTTTCTCCAGAAGATCCGAGCAAGATCCTTGAGGCATACCTACCTAACGATACCAAAGTCTGGAGAAAGTGGAAGGAGACGATCTTGCAGAAGCTACGCGCGAACGAGCCACTTCACTTTACAGATGCATACTGGAATCTGACAGGGTATAGTGATGGGGAGAGGAGCTTGCTTGCCTCGCTTTACGGTGATGCACGGGCAGCGTACGATGGTTTACATGGTAATAGGGTACCAGAGAAGCGAATAGCTGTCGCTACTCGGTAGATTTAAAGAAAGAGCGTGCTGCTTCTTGAATACTTCTCAGCTACATTAGTCCTATTTGTTCTCCACACCTACATGATCATCATGTCCTTAACTTCTTCAGTAAGGACTTCCATGAGATACTACTCGCTTATGTACTAGTGGGCTGACCCCCATTTCAGGTTTTTGTTTTCTGGCTCATACATCGGATGTGCTTCACAAGGGTTTATCAGTGTATCGAGTTACTGCAAGTGCTGCTTTATCGTGGTCCGTGCGGAGTACCAGTTGGATCGGGATGACAGGCCTTCGCTGAGTCTCAAAAGTCTGTGCGGTGTCAGATCGAAGGTCACTTCAACACAACACCTTCACCTAAACTTCAGAACATCCCTCGTGGCTGACGTCTTCAAGTGTTTTATTGAAATTGCTTGCTCAAGTTGCATTCCTCAGGCCCGCTGCTGTCACTGTGATACGCGCGATTCGTTCAGCGATCGCAGCTGCCGAGGTATGTTGATCGTCACAGTCGAAAAGGCCATAATGCAATACGTTTGGGACTGCAAAACCTGGTTTGCACTGAGCATCTTACTTGCAACATGTTCCCTGCTTTGCATGAAATAGATTTTGACCCCCAAAAGTTGTGCATTATGACCTTTTCTACTTTACACCAAGTGTGAAATGTTTCCTAAGATCTGTTCTTGAAGCTGTTAGCTGTGATACGGCGGACACAGAATGTTCGTGTATCGGATAGCAGTCGCAGTTCCTGCAAAATCATCGTCAGAACCCCGGAACTCGACAGGCCAACGGTTTACACACGTATATTGGCGATGGTGTTGCCGAGTTCAAAGGCTAGGATGAGCCGAGCTTGTCACAACCCATCCCTTGACCCAATTCACCCGCTCCGACAAGTCCTTCATATCCTCCCCAATCTCGTGGTACGGGATACCGAGTTCTGCAAGCAGCGCGCGATAGATGTAGAAGGAGCGGGCGTGTTGCTCTAAGCTGCGCACCCCATCATCGACGCGCCATTCCGGCACCGGTCTAAGGAGCAGGAACTTGGCCTTCCGGTATCGCTTCAGCGCGCTTTGAAAGGTGGGATGCTCAACCAAGATGCTCTTCTTCTGGCGTGCCTGACGTTCGTCTTTTGCAGTCAGGACTGCGTATATGATCGGGTCTACGCCCGACCTGTCGCTGAGGACCAGGGTCTCCCCTGTGCTTGTCGCCTTCTCGCGGGTTTCTGCCTCTCTCTCGAGCTGTGCCAACATGATAGCACTCTGCATCTCGATTTTCCCCACGTCTTCCCTGGTAAAACCTCTCCTCTTCATGATTTGACGTGCCACTTCCGTGATGTAGCACCATGAGCGTAGCGTCAGGGACTGGGCGAGTGCATTGCAGAGCGTCGTCTTTCCCGTAGAGGAAGGTCCGATAACGTATAGCTCAGTGAGCGGGTGTTGGTGGTCGGTCATTTCTGTTGGGATGTGTTGCTTGGCAGGTGGGAACGCCAGTGGGCGTTTACTGTGTCTCGCCTCCTTAAATGCGCTGTGCAGGTGGCTGAAGCATAGAAGGGACTCGGACTTCTGTCGTATCTATCCATCAAACCCCCCATCTCCCTTCGACACTTTCACTGCACGTTTTACTGGCCTCTATGCCATACACCCTGCTTCAAAGTCCTCCTCAAGACCAGGAGTCATGGCGTTTCGCGGTCCCGGGCAGCCATCTCACCTTGCCGAGAAGGCGAAACGCAATGAATATCTACGGCAAACTCATCAAGGTCACTGCGGATGCGATCACTCTGGAAATTTCCCAGTTTCCGAGTAATCGCATCCTCCGAAGTGATGATCCAACAAAGTTCCTTCTCGTCTCCTTTGAGAAGCTGCGTTTCCCAGAGGGTGGTCTACGGGTCACTGCAGACTACATCACTCGAATGATGAAAGCTGGCGTTTTCATCAATGGCGTGCAGTATCGATTTTACCATCACAGCAACAGCCAGCTGGTGAGTAACAGGTAATCCCCACTTTGCAGAATCTCATAATCCAGACAGCGAAGCAGGTCATGTTTTATGCGCGAAGCAAATAGCGATGCCGAGCTCGACGACAGGATTTATGTATTGGGCGATTTTGGAAAGATAAAGAACGCCCCAAAACGTGACTCTCATTATCTCGCGTCATCTTTCGCTTCTTTGACCACCCGCGTTTAGGGGCTAAACGTATCGGTCTCCTCTTTTCTGCTGCAGAGATTGATATCCAATTAGATCCCAAATGGATAGCCGACATTGACGACATCGACAATGGCGACACCGTCTTCTCTGATGGGTGTGGGCTTATGGCAAAGCACTGGGCCATCCAAGTTAGCAAGGCCAAACGGATTATATATCGCAATCAACGTTATGTCCCGTGCGTCCTCCAAATCCGGTATGGTCGCCGTTCCTACGAACAGGATCTGTAGCTGATCCGCCTTGCTAGCTACTTGGGTTACAAGGGCGTCCTTATGATGCATCCGGAGATCGACAAGGAGAAAAAATACCTAGCCAAGTTTCGGAAGAGCATGAAGAAATTCACGACGACGCAGGACCATTCGTTCTCCGTCGTTGGATATTCAAAACCCTATGCCTTTGGGCGCTTGAACAACGACATTATCGTTCTTCTGTCGAGTCTTGGCGTTACCGACGAAAAACTAGTGGCGAAACAAGAAGCGTACTTTCAGTGGATCGAGGAAGCACTCACCGATGTGGCAAAAGCGATCGATTTCGTGTCCTGTCTTGAACACTATGACCTCGCAGAACGTATCCTTCTGAACGGTCTGGACGATCCAAAGGTCAGCGCTCAAGTCCGGGGAGCTCAGATGGCGGAAGTATCCCAGTTTCTGAAGAACGAAAAACCCCGATCGAGGATGATTATCCATAAATCACGTCTCCTCTTTGGAGTTTGCGACCCTTTCAAGGTTCTTAAGGAGGGCCAAGTCCATATTCGAATCACATCTCAAAAGGGTGCCACGACGCCGATCAATGGTGATGTCCTCGTGGTCAGAAACCCATGTCTTCACCCAGGTACGCCAACACGTATCAATTATGGGCTATCCACCTGAGTGCTTTGCAGGTGACTGTCTAAAGCTCCGGGCCGTCGCGCATCCCAGCTTGAACCATCTCGTTGATTGCATTGTTTTCGCTTCTGTTGCGAAACCAAAGCATAAGTCTGCACCAGCCATGAGCAGCGGGGGTGATCTAGACGGTATCTTCACCCAAGTTGATATCCATCGCGTCTTGAAGCTAATGTTTCTCATATAGGTGACAAATTCTTTGTATGTTGGGACTCGGATATTGTGCCTCCTCGTGTCCACGAAGTGAGTAAGAGTTGGATCTTTGGCATGAGGAACACAAGATGAATGTGTTATATCTCATCCAGTCATATGACTACCCGCCGAACAAGGAGCCTCCAGGCGGGAATGTCTCCAGGCAAGATCTCGCCAACTATTTTGCTATGTATAACAAGTGAGTCACCTTGTCTAGTGTTACCGTCTAGTACTATCTGACGATGGACCCACAGTGTTGGCCTCGCCCAAATCACCAAACTATACTTGCAATGGATTCGATGTACTCCGAAGGGTGCGATGAGCCCAGAATGCCAAGAACTCAATGCACTCCATTCGCAGTCGGTAGATGGAGCAAGGGTCAGAATTCCAGAGAGGCTGCGCAAGCCCCCAGCTGCGGAGGGCAAATATATCTTGGATATCCTCGCAGATGCTGCTGGCGCATTTCGTGCTCGCTTTACTGGTCGGATTGCGAACGAGCTTGACCCTGCTACGACCTCCCCAGAAGATGCCGAAGACGTGCTTGCTCAGCTTTTCAAGAGTAAACCGAAAGCCGTCTCCGAATACGAATTATTCAGCATGGCAGTCGCTTTTGCCCGAAAGTTTTCCATCAATTTGTACGAGCTAAAGCCTTACATGACCCACCTTGACTTTGGAGCCCTTGCAGCTCACGAAAAGCACGTTATCAGCACCACTTTGGCACTCTCTCCGACTGAGCACCGGCGAATGTGGAACTCCCTGTTGACATCCGATATTCTCTCGACGCGCGACATACAACAGCGCCAACTCAATCGCCCCTTGTCAATGCAACGGTTGTACTCTTCGCAGGAGAGAACGACCGCCACGTTTTTCCAGTACCTACGAATAGCATTCGAGCAATTTACACGAAAATTACTTATCCTCAAAGTACGTGCTCACGACCATGATGGCACCTATTTATACCCTCTTTGGTAGACCGACGACCGATTCGCAGTCGGAATTTTCATCAAAGGGGTGACTCTTTGGGACGAAGATCCGGAAGTGGATGAAAACGTTGTCGTGTGCTCCTTCATGCCCAAGGCTACGGAATCCATGTCTGTCTACCGCCCTTGCTCCGTCGGATACAGGCTCCATTGTAGCGATGGTAACCTACAACTTTACAACAAGAATCTGGCGGACACGTTTGTCTTCCTCGCGCGCTCTCACCAAACCAATCAAGATGTCATTGCAAGCATCGCGTTGCAAAAGATATCTAAGCGAGTTGGGCAGGTGTGTAATGCTGTTGGCTGAATCGTGTATCGCGGTTTAGACTCCTTGCAGCAACTGGGACGATTGAACAAGACTCCCGTGACCTCGATAGAAATACATGTTATTTCTAATCGAGACAGGGTCGCTCACCAATTTTTTGATATGTATTTGGAGCAGTGAGTAGTGAGATATTCGCGTTTTTTCATCAGACGTTAACGGAATACATCTTCAGTGTGCAGACCGAGGAATATGTCGGTCGCTTCGCCCGGGAGTTGGTTCCGTACAATGTCAAGTCCATCCGGGACGTGGATTGGTCGACTCACCCCGGATGGATCAAGGATTTATTTGTGCCCAGGGCCTCGGAGTCGATATTCAAGCAGCTGCTGTCTGACCTTCAACATGAACAATTGGTGACCCTGATGGCCTTTGCTCTACAGCACCGTGCGGACAACGAGCTGTACTGGACGTTTGAGTACACCGTCATGTTACAGCCACTGATGGTAGACACGATCAGCACTTGCCTTCAAAAGAACCCGGCTATGGTGTATGTGTTGTTGAAAGCGTACCCTCCGACCGAGTCTCTGTTACTTCATGAACAACTGGTCGGTCTCAAGGTACGCGTACTCCGAGCCATCCTCCGTGCGGCAAACTCGTTGGGAGTAGCCACTCTCGTCGCGCTGCAGAAGATCGCGCAGTCCATCAATGACATGGAAACGAGCGAGTACGTCGAGTTGCTCATGCTGGCGGCGCTGAGCATCCGACCAAAGACGCTCCTGCAAGAAACGCTCCTCGTTCTGCACGAGGCGACGTCGGCGTCCCGAGAGGGATCTCCCGCTACGACTTACTTCCACAAGCATGCCCTTGCCATCGCGTTCGACTGTGCAGAAGAAGCGGCGGACACGTGTCCTTGTGACGACACAGGGAGGCCTCGTAACGCGAAATCTTTTCCAGTTTTAAGGCTCGTCCGGGCCGAGGACTCGGATGAAGGACATGTTGACGTGCATTTCAGACTTGATTTGTCTGTGCCAATCCGACTGCATTCCCATGTCCGATTGCAGTGTGTATCTGACCCCGACAATGCGTTCATTGACCGTGCTGTTGTGGACGGCGTGGTGGCCAAGGCCGTTCGGGGGGAAATCACGGTCGAGCTGTTTCATCCGCTTCCACCTGAATTTGTAGTGATGCAATGGAGGATATTTGATGCCGGGAGTCTCGGTATGTCCTCCTCGTGGTCTGTTTGAGTGAGGAAGATAGTCCTGACGCTGGTTGTGGGATTAGCAACCTCAAGGGCGATGATGGACGCGGTGACAAAGTTGTGGGAGGACGCGTACGAGTGTTGTAGCATCTATGACACGATCGTCATGCCACCACCCCCAACGAACTCTGAAGCTGTCGCAGACGATTCTCAGGAGGAAGAAGAGTTGGTTGGAACGGAATTGATGAACGCAAGCCAAATTACTGCGATCAGGTCTAGCTTGGCCCGTCTGTCGTTAATCTGGGGGCCACCAGGCAAGTTTCTGCACTGGTAGGCCAGAACCGACGTTCGTTGACGTCTGTCACACGCAGGAACTGGAAAGACGACGGTCGTCGTCCAGATCCTTCGCTTTCTCCTACGCAAGTTTCCGGACTGCAAGATTCTCATGACGGCCTCCACTCATAATGGTGAGTGCCAACGAACCTCGACACCGAGAGAACGAAAGTGTACTAACCCATCGATTAGCTGTTGATAACGTCTTGGAGCGCTTACTTGAAATAAACAAGGAACATCGGCTTCTCTCTGACGACCTCATCCTCCGTGTTGCCACCGACCACTCCAAAGTCAACAAAGCGCTCCAAAGCTACACGATCGACGCGCGGGTGGGCGGAGATGTCCATGAAAACAGCCGTTTACATCGACAAGCGCAACAGCGCGTCAACGCAGCGCGCATTGTGTTCACGACATGTGCAGGTGCCGGACTGGGAACGTTGCGCAAGATTGCGTTCGACACGGTGTTGATCGACGAGGCGTCCCAGATTACAGAACCATGTGCACTCATCCCGCTCGTCAAAGGGTGTCAAAGAGCGGTGTTGGTTGGGGACCAGTGAGTAGGATTACCCACGGCTTCCTCTTCGACGGGTCATGACACCTGTTCTATGTCAGCGTGCAACTGCGGCCCACAGTGAAACCGATGGGGAAAGCCCTCGAGTATGATGTTTCGCTCATGGAGAGACTGTATACATCCAATGCCCATCCAGGGACCGTCAAGACCATGCTCAACGTAAGTATAGCGCACCCGACATGAGACGCTTGACTTATTCAACTGCCCTAGGTGCAATATCGGTTCCCGAGCGAGCTAGCGCACTTTCCGTCGAGAGAGTTTTACAATGGCGAACTCCGATCTCACATCCAGGATAGCACGCCTGTCCTCGCTCGATTAGCTGCCACCGCCTTTCCATGGCCGAGAGTGGACCGTGAGCAACGACTCATACCTACCGTCTTCGTTCAATGTGCCTCTGAAGAGACGACGGGCTCCGCCTCGAAAGGCAACGAAGGTCAGGTCGAACTCGCCGCACGCATCGTCTCTCTCCTCCAATCCCCTTCCCCTTCCACGGCGCCCCCGGGACCCCAGGACGACCCTCAAGCCCAGACAAAACTCTCCATTGCCGCGCTCTCACCCTACTCGAAACAAATTACCCTACTGAAAGGCGCGCTCCCGTCAGCGGTCACGTGTGCGACGATCGACTCTTTCCAAGGACGGGAGAGCGATGTAGTTGTGTTCTCCAGCGTGCGATGCAACGTGACGCGGGAGATTGGGTTTGTGGATGATCCGAGGCGGTTGAACGTCATGTGGACGCGCGCCAAGTTGGGCTTGATCATCATTGGCGATCGGGCTACGATGACGGAGATGAATACGCTGTGGAAGCGGGCTATCGAGTCGTGCACGGAGGTCATACTTCCCCCTGTGGCGGAAGAAGTAGGGGGTGGGACGTAGTAGGCAAGGGTGGTGGTGGTGGTGCCATCATCGCGGTTCGTAGAGAACTGACCGTCTTCGAGCATTTGCACAGTAAAACACGTCATGTATGGCAGGCAAACCTCCATGGATCTGTTAGGAGAACCCTCTTCAAGGACAGTGTATGGGCCGACCGTGGTATGTCAGGATCTCAGATCTCGGAGCTGGAGGCCACGGTTGTAAGCGCTGCGTCC